>JBBCBC010000016.1:25279791-25538448 GCA_037126765.1 Stenogyne calaminthoides
CGAACAATTTATTGGTAAAGGCCATGCATAAGGCCCGGATTGGCTTGTCTTGGTGAGAGATTATACTAATGCATTTGTTATGCTGAAGTTGATTCCAGCGAGAGGAGATAAACTCTTTTCGACCGATTTTACGGGATGCCGAAGAGTTAGACCTCAAGTGGTTGTTGATTTCTTAATCGCCACTAATAAGGATTGTGTGTGATTAATAATTATATTGCTTTGACTTATGCCGAAGAGAACTGGTTGCTTAATGTATACCTTTTATATTCGGGGTAATAATATTAATTTACAATTTATTAAATTGCTAAATTAATACAGAGAATCGTGGTGCTTGAAAAGTCTTTGTATGATTTGTCCCTTGGTGGGTTCCCGTAACCTTTATCATACCAAATCTTGCAAGTGGAATTAATTTTTCTGCATGATAATACCGTTGGACGTCTCTGCCCAAGCATAAGATATTAATTAATATAAAGCCAAAGGCTTAATTAATTGATGGACTAAATAATCTTAAACACATGAAATGATAATCAAGCCATACATAAAGAATAGCATGATAGTGCAATATTAATTATGTAGTGGGATTACTCAATATTTTTGGGCTTTGAATAGTATTGTGGCTCAATACACATCCAAGGTCCATTGAAGGTCCAATCTTAATTTCTCCTAAAGGCCCCTTAGCCCAAAGATAAAGTCCAATAACCGGAAAAAATGTGGTTAAATAAAGAAATATTGTTGCCTAATTATTTCCTTTATTTTTTTCAAAAATAATAAGGAGGAGAGGAAAATATTTTCTTGATTTTCTTGGAAAGATTTTATGGAATAAAGTATTCTTGGAGTACAAGTTTATCCTATAAATTAAAGAAAAGTTAAAGATCTTATTCTTCCCTTTATTATGAAATTTTCGAAAAATTATATAAGATTGGGGTTAAAAGATATTTTGTGAATATTATGAAAATATAATATATTAGATATATTCAAGATTGTATCTTGAAGATAAAAAAGAAATTTCTAATCCTAATATTTGTTCTCACCCGCCTCCATGATCTATATAGGATGAATTTTTTTCATCCCCAATATAATTCCATGTGTTGAAAAAAAATTAGAAATCCACAAAGGTGGTGCAACAATTTTTCTTTTTCCCTTGTTAATTATTTGAAGGAGATTCTCCACCAGATATCGTAAACAAGGACGGGGAATACTAGAGAAGGTCAGTTGGGTTTGTGCATCGACGCCCTCCGCGAATCCGCTAAAAGTACCAGGCCACCCTAAAAAACCGCATGTAGGATTTACGTGGTTTTTTGTATGCATGATATGTTGTTGTGAATTAATTGTTATTTGAATTAACATAGATTAATTCATGCTAAGACACTAAATAAATTTAAATTTATATTTAAATTGCACCTCGACAGATCCCGACATCCCATTTTCAATGTGGATCTGCGGATGACGACGCCATCGCCGACTGCCGAGGTGCCCGGGAGGCTCCGCTTTTAATTTCTAAGCGACTTACCTAATTCGCCGTATAAGTCACATCATTTTGTAGCATTTAATGTATCGCAGAAAGCACCTTTCGCCCACTTGTATTTCAGAACGTGGGGAGAGTGAACTCCACTCTCCCAAACACTATAAATATAGGGCATTTATGACCCCAAAAGAGGAGAATTCAATACCCTACCAAACCTCTTGCAAATTTATTACTCAAACTCTATTCTTCTGCCAATCATAAGTCATTAATACAATCCATACCACATTTATTGTTTGAAATAACAAGATCGTCAAATCATCCAAACCCCTGGTCCTCACATTTTAAAAAACAATTAGTGCTAGAAGGAGGGTACTTTTTAAGAGAAAAAATAGTGCTAAAGTGTTAGTAAGCTTTTCTCATTGGAAAATTTTAATTGCTAAGAAAGTTGGTGAATTTAAATTGTATACCCAACTCCACATGTATAAATCATAAGTGTAAGGTTTGTGTAGAAGCAAAAATGACTCCTGGCCATTCTTTCAAACTATTGAAAGAAATAGTGGCACCCCTGACAGTACCACAATCGGCGTGTGTGGATTTTAAAAACCAGGCAAAACACGTGGGTAGAAATAAATATTTTATCACATTGGTGTATGATAGCACAAAATATTGTTATGTGTATATTTCCTAAAAAGTAAACATCTGCTTTTGATAAATTCGCTTTACAAAAAATGAAGTTGAATCACCTAATCAAAGATTAAGATGTTGGAGGAAGTGATAGGAGGTGGCTAGTATGAATTTCGCTTTTCATTTAATTTGTGCACAACATGAATTAAGCATGAAACTACTACACCTTATTCACCTTCCCAACAAAATGGTATTGCGTAACTGTGAAAAACCGAATCCTTTAAAAGAAATGACGAATGCAATGATAGATTCCTATTGGCTCAAAATATGTGGGAGAAGTGTTGATCACATCATCTTTTTAAATAAGGTGCCTCGAAAAGAAAATATTAGATAAAAGTCCATATGAACTATGGGAGCTTGGTTTTAGGCCACATCTTACAAATATTTGAAAGTGTGGGGGTGTTTCGCAAAGATTCCGACGGTTCCTCAAAATATAGGGGAGAAGTAAAGAAGTTGATCATAATTACCTTTTTAAATAAGGTGCCTCGAAAGAAAATAGATAAAACTCCATATGAACTATGGTTTGGTCAAGCACCATCCTACAAATATTTGAAAGTATGGTGGTCTTGCAAAAGTGGTTATTCCACCCAAAAGGTGAAGATAGGGCTAAATTGTTATGATTGTATTTGAGTTGTATGCAAAATACAAGAGTGCTTATAGATTTATTGTGCATGAATCAAAAATTGATGATATCCATAAAATACGTTATGGAATCGAAGTCATTTTTTTTTGAGCATATATTTTTTTTGAAACATGCATTAGCTCGTTATTTGGTACTTCAAAAAGGCATGTAGATACAACAATAAAATATTGTTAAAAAAGTAGAGTTGAACCTAGAAGAAGTAAAAGGCTGGGGTAGAAAAATCTTTTTTGGTCCAATTTTTAACCTTTATGTTTGAAAAGTGAGCCTCAAAGTGCTTTAAAGAAGAAGTCAGAATTTTTACGAGGGTCCTCTATGGAAAGAGGCGACCAAAGTGAGATTATTCCATCTTGAAAACCACACTTGGGGAAGTGGATCTTTCAAAGGTAAGCCACTAGGTTATAAAGATTTTAAAAAACCATGGGACCGTTTATGCATCTGAGTGAGACTTTTTAAAAGGAAAAGGTCTTGAAACGTTCTCCGACGATAATGACTATAAGATAAATACAAGGCTTTGAGACTTGTAATGAATGGAGGTTATAGCCTTTCAAATGGAGATTTAGTTCTCATTATTTGGAACAATGCGAGGGTTTTCCTTGACGACGAAAGTGTGTAAATAAGACTTTATATGGTTTTAAACAAAGCATTAGTTGCGTTTTTGATAAATGTTGGAACATGAATTTACAATAAATGAATGGGATAAAAAATACGCATAAAAGTGAAATGATGGTTTAATTGAGGAATTTTATGTAGATGGAACAATTTGGGCTGTAACAATAGGTTGATGAATCCACTAAAAACATGTTGAATTCAAGAATTTGACATGAAGGATATGAAGATTCTTGCGATGTAATACTGAGATTAAAAATCCACAAGATTTCGAATGAATTGTTTTGAGTCAATCACTATATTGACAAGATTCTAGAGAAGTTTAGTAAAAGGTGATTAGGGTCTTACTAAAACTCCCAATAGATCATAGTCGACACCTAATAAAAAATAAAGGTGAAAAGCAGAGTCAAGTGGAATGCTCAAGAGGATAGGCAGGTCTAATGTACTTAACGAGTTATCTTTAGACCAGATATAGCCTATGTAATAAAATTAAGTTGATACACCAGTAATCCGAGTGATGAAAGTCATTGGAAAAGCTATCAGACGAGTACTTTAGATACTTAAGACATACACAGGATTATGGATTGCATTATATGAAATATCCGGTATAATAGAAAGGTTCGGGAAGTGATGCAAATTGATATCCGATATGAAAGACACCAAGTCAACGAAAGTGGATATGTTCTTTCCTATGTGTAGCCTATATCGTGAAATCTTCTAAACAAAACAACAATGTGTAAGATCACTCATGGAGTCTGAGTTTATAGCTCTAGACAAATGGTGAAGAAGTTCGAGTGGCTTAGAAATTTTTTTTTGAAGATATTCCATTGTGGGCTAAACTAAGGCCACCAATATGCATTCTTTGTGATGGTCGTCAAGAATTGGGAAGAGTTAACAAAGTAATTTGTAATGGTAACGTCGAAACGTATTCATCGTCGACACAATACCATTAGACAACTACTCTCCAACCGGAGTTATCTCCAATAGACTCATTGAGGTCTCAGGATAATATTTTGATCCACTAACCAAGAGGCTTAAAATCGAGAGTTAGTTGAGATATCTTCTCTGTGAATGACCAAAAGCCTTACCGAGTAGAGTTGAGGTGAAGATAACCTTACTAGGCGATCGAGATCCCAAGAATCAGTTCAAAAAGATTAACCAATTATCTAAAATCGTGCATCACTATAATGTGGGGGATAATTCTAAGAGTCAATTGCCTATAGATGTGATAGTGTAGTGAGGATTAAATTTATTGATTATTTAATAGTTTGAGATATTTCTAAGATAAATCACCTGTAAAGAGAGAAGTGGAGCCGTCAAGGAAATATCAGAAGCATTATTTCTAAATACTATGTAACCCGGGGAGAATGTTCATGGCCAAAATGAATGTAGAGGCTGGATGTCATTAGAAAAGACCTTGAGTAGAATATTATTAACGTTTACACAAAAATGGTGTATAGTTCAAAGACATTACGTCTACTATCTAACTAGTAAACTAAGTGTACATTCCACAAGGAAGGTTCAAAAAGGGTAACTCCTACTATCTGTGCAAGGTTCTAACGTTGACTTATATCACCAAACTTTTTCCTTTTGGTATGCAATATGATTTCCCATTCATGTGTGGGGGTGTTGGAAATTTGAATGGAAAATGGTGTAATTGTAACTTGGAAATTGTGTAGGAGAAAAGGGGAAGAGAAAAGGTGAAATTCTCATCCCACATTGGAAAAAATGAAAAAAATGAAAGGGTATAAAACCAACAACCCATGTGGGGTTGTAACATTAATCTTGATTATGCTTCCAACCTCCACTACAGCTTGGTAAATCATGGACTAAATTGCCTAAGGGCGTGAACTTTGTGTGAACATGCTGACACCACAGGACGAATGTCGCGATTTGGTGGCGGACGGACCATGATTTTGACGCTAAATCTATTTCCTTTTATTTTTATTTTCATGCATGTGCATGTAATTGTTCATATTGAATGAGCAAATTTTGAAGTTTATTTTGCATGGCGGTTTTACAAAAGGTGAATTCTTTGCGAAGTTTATAATAAATCTAAACCTAATTTGGAATTATGTGGCGATTTGGTCACCATGTTGATGGCTCATCAAAGCTTCATGATCCTTTAATTTGATTTTGAGGCCCTATATATAGAAACATCTCGGTATGGATAAAGAACTTAATTTGAGAGCTTACGAGGCACTATTCGGACTTTGCTATACACATCTCTTCGCATTTTTTTGGCCCTCGGTGGTATAAGTTGAACGATTTTTGATTCGCCCTTGACGAAATATCGATCTACGTATTACATTATACTTGTTGTATCCTCGAAGGCGGGCGTTCTAAAGTCACTAGCAAAGTGAGGGCGTATTCGTTTTAAAATCGTGTTTCACGAGCCTCCAAAGTTATTTTTGTTTATTTGTTTATTTGTTTTTATTTTCCATCATCTCTGGGGTGTAACATTTTCCTACATCATTTACCGGGAGTTGCATCTTTTGCCTTTGTCAAATCCTCTTCTTCTTTGTGACAATAAGAGTGCACTATTTCTAAAGCCAAAATCCGGTGGCCCCAAAACGAGCAAAAGCACATAGACATTGATTGTCACACTTCATCCGAGAACTCATTTCATCGGATCATTAGACACTCAGAGTTTGTTCCTTCTCATCTTCAATTAGCCGATATTTTTACTAAGGGTCTTCACGCCCTAGCTTTGAATTTTTAAGATCCAAGCTCGTGTTCGGTTGCATCCACCATCACTTGAGGGGGGTATTAGAGAATAAATCAATCATTCCTTAATTTATTCTTTGTAATTAATTTGTGATTAATTCTTGATGTATTTCCATACATATCTTGTAATATTTGTGAATATATAGATGTATTCTCTCATCACCAATTCAGCGGTGATTTTACAAATTCTCTCAAAAAGCAAACAAAAGAAAAAAACAGCTAAGCGGTCAATATGGCGAGAGGACGCTCTTTGAGATTGAGCTGGAAAAGAAGGTATAAATTGATGTTAAATTATATTTAAATTGGTGTAGAATTATATTTAAATTGATGTTGAATTATATATATTTCATAATATTAATTCGTATTCGTAAGCTCCGCTAAGTTAAAGGAAGAACAAAAAACTGGAGGAATGCCCAAGGCAAAAGAAATATGACGATACGATGCCGATAATGCAATTCTGAAGGAGACAGTAAGTTTGTATTGCAACATCTAATTAATTTCTATATTTTATATAATTCCATCAACTATTTTGTTGAGTTTTCTTAATTCTTGTCTAAATGCAGGTGTTGATGTTGAAAAAAAATAGCAAAAAACAATTGTGGCTTCCATCTCTAAATAAATAGCACACAAAGTTCTACGTGTTATATATATTGAAACATCCATCTGCACGAAACTAGTATCAATTAAATAAAGGTTGTAGCAAGGCATCTATTCGGCATGCATCTTTTAAGGTTGGGAATCAAATTCATAAATAAACAATTATGTTATTCTATGTGTGTAACTACTACACATTTAAAGCTTGGAAGCCTCACTTAAAGCCCTTATTTCAAACAATTTCTCCAAGCAAGTTTGGTTTTTTTTTTAAAAAAAAAAAAAAAAATAGGCGGTTTTGTAAATTTGTCCAAAAAATCACTTAGGCAGCGGCCAAAACGGCTTTTGCAAGTTCACTTGGAGAGGTTATGAATCGCTCTCCAAAAAATCCGAATTTTCACCATTTCTATAGCTTCTCAAAATTTTCCTCACAAATATTGCATATATACTCTCTTGTTCTTATTAATCTCACAAATGATTTTTCAAGTTTGTCAAATATATGATTGTCAAGTTTGGAAAATATTTTATACAATTTGAATTGATGCACAATATCTCATTTTATATATATATTTTCTTAAATATTGGAATATATTTTAAGAAATTTGAATTGATAAATATTTGATTAATATATTTTAATTTGTGATGGTGAATCTCTTGTGAAACTTGTTTAAAAAGAAAAATATTTCTTGTTTAGATGAAAAAGTATTACTTGTTTAAACTTTTAAAAAAACATTACTTATTTAGATAGAAAAATATTAATTGTTTAGATGAAAAAGTATTACAAGTTTAAAAAAAGGTAATGAGTGTACTTTTTAAAAAAAACAAGTAAAAAACATAATTTTAATATATCTAATTTAAATTTATATAAAAAATTATTATTATATAAAAGTGTGATCAATTAATAACAAGATAATTGAAATAAAGAATTTTAAAATGTGAAGAAAAACTATTTTAAGGACATATATAAATGTAAAGCAAGTCTTGCCCGAACGGAATGATCCTCATTTCGAGCTTAAAGGCTTAATGTTCGGTCCCCATGGAAAACAAAATAATTATCTCGGTAATGGGAATTTTGAAACACTTATATATAAAGATGCTTGGTAGGTCAAGTATAAAAATCGATTTTTTTAAAAAAAAGTGAGAGCGTTTTTAACGCCGTCAGTGCCGATGCTTGGGCGGTTGAAAACCGGCCGGTTAAGTGTCCATTTGTACGCGGTTAAAAACCGCTTAAACTCTCAATCGATTCTTTTGACAATGATTTTTTATCGATTATCCCGAACGACAAATTTGTTATTTGGAGAGCTGTTATACTCTTGTTGGATTATCTTGAAAAGTATACTTTTACTTTTGTATAATCTAAACTCATGAACTTATTTCTTGAATAAAATTGTTTATCACCGATGCTTTAAATATGATTGAATGTTACATATATTTCTTGCGTAAAGATTGCTCAATAATTCGTACGTGTTGTTACATCAGAGTTAATTTAGTGATACTGCATCCGCAAGATTAAATTAACATCCCTTTGTAACTAAAAAAAGTACGCCTATTCCCACGACCTAGATGAAAATGAACAACCCATCGCGAAAGGGTTGGAGGTGTAAGGCTGGGGACGGGTTTGTCTTGACTAAGAGATTATGAGTGCCGCATGACCGTGAATAAGACCTACGGGGATAAGTTCTTCTAACTAAACAGGAAGAATTAGGACACCGATTCGTTGTATCTTAATCTTCGATTTCTTAATCGGATCACGCGATTGGTAACTATTGCTTGACTTATCATGGTGGCAGATCAAAGAGGATTCAATACTTTTTATCTTTGCAATATTATTGGTCACATGTGATTCTAAGATTTATACACGGCGAATCGGTAACCACGCTGTTTGATTTTCCCCCAGGAGGTTATGTCTTTATCATACCAAATCTTGCAAGTGGAATGGTTTAGGTGTGGATAATAATGTTGAACCGATTTCTCGACTGGGCTGACAAAGATATTAATTAACGGAAAGCTATTTCAAAGGGCTTGAATTAATTAATGGGCTAGATAATCTTAAACACGGGAAATAATGACAAGGAGCTATATTGATTGTAATATGGGTTAAGATGGATAGTGCAATATTAATTATGTAGTGGGATTAATTAATATTTATGGGCTTGAATTATATTGTGGCTCAATATTAGATATTCAAGATCCATTAAGTGGCCCATCTTAATTTCTCCTAAAGGCCTCCGGAAATTTCAACAAATAGTCGCAATAATCAAAAAGGTGATTAAAATAAATAAATATTATTTTAATTTTCCAAGCAAAATTTGAAATTTATAGATATGTTGGAGAAAGATTTTCTTTGAATTTTGTTATGGAATGAAGATATGTATTCTGGAATACAAGATTATCTCATTAAATTCAAGAAATCTCACTAGGCTATCTATATAGTAATTTTTAGAAAAATAGAAATATAATGAAAGAAAGATTTCTTTGATTTCTTGGAAAGATATTATGGAAGATATTGTATTTCTTAAAATGCAAGAATATCTCATAAGTTCAAGAAGATCCAAATCTTGGTATTCAATATTAAAATTTAGAAAAAATCCATATTTAGAGGAGGTGGGATTTTTTTATGGAATATTTTATGGGAAAAAGAATATAGAAGATATATTCAAGATTTCTTGGTGATCAAGAAAAGTCTTTTTCCTCATTGATATTCTTCATTAAAAATTTACACCCTCTCCTATAAATAGGGATGATTAGTTCATTCCCAAGTACAATTCCATGTATCGAAAAATTAGCAACCAATGAAAGTGGTGCAACAAAGTTTATTTTTTCCTTTTTTGTTAATTGTTCGACAAGTGTCCTTCCATAGGATAGTTGAGCAAGGGCTATGGAATACTTTGGGAAGTCCTTTTGGTTAGTCCGCCCAGGCGAAGCCACCGCTTTTATCCCGAGAGTAATGCTCACGTGAATCAGAGATTTTCGAGGTTTTACGTGGCTTTTATACGCATGATATGTTGTTGTATATTATTTGAATTAATATAGGATTAATTCATAGTAATAATTAAAGAATTAAATTTGTATTTAAATATTCTCTCAATAGATCATGCGAAATCATTTCACGACAACACCGCACGTGTTACCTGATTTCAAGACTCAATTTTTTAAATTGTAATTTAATTCGTTACATTAAATTTGGGGGTGAATAGTAGAACTAGTAGATCTTGTTTTGGGGTATCCAATTGTCATGGATTTTAATGTGTTTATTTACGCATGCATATAAACAGTTTTTTTTTTAATTGATTAGATTCGGATTTGTTTTGCTTCGGAGAAAAATCACTTTGAGTAGACTAGGATTTGTTTGATTTGATCAATGTAATAGTCTAGTCTAGATCTAGGTTTATTTATTTTTTGTAAATCGGATCGAAGAGCGAAAAGGCGAAAAGAATTAAGGGCGAAATCGAGAACGGCGTGGCGGCCGCTTGCCAACGTGGCGCGGCGGTACAAGGCGGCGGCCTTATGCGAAGCGAATCGTAGCCTTACCGGGCGGAAGCTAAGCGCCTGCGTTCTTCCGTCACCGCGCTCGGCTCGGCCGGGCCGGGTGGATACTTGGCCCATTGAAATCTCCCGGCGTGGTGGAAATGACCGGTAGCGTGAATCTTGGCGTGTCGCTTCAAAAGATCTGCCAAACACCTTAAAATACACAACCGGCGTCTTGAAACCTGGTGCGGCCTTCGCGCCGGCGATCAAAACATTGAGCAGTGGTACGTGGGATCTTGGTGCATCGTCTGAAGCCGCTTGGCGGGCGTTTCGAGGCGAAGTATTTTTTCGGTGACTAACGATTGGGAGAAATTCGAGACGTGTTTCTTCAAGATCAAGCAAGAAAATCAAACCATGACCAATTGGATAATTTGTGTCCAATATGTTTTATTTTTTACTCGTTTTTGCTTGATTTATTTTTGTCTTTATCTTATGATTTATTTAATTTGTTTAAATGTGTTTGCATGAGGTTTGCTAAATGAAAAAATCTCATTCCTTCAAAATTACTAAGTATGTTTAAATAATCAATTGACAATTTTATTGGGATAATAAAATTGAATTAATTTCGACCTCCATGATTTATTTATTTGTGAATTCTTTGAAGAAATTCCTTGGAGACCCGGTGAAAAGATAGTTTTCACATGAATAAATTCCAAACGGATGATTGTGGGTTATTCTTAGTGTATATTTATGACCTCCCCGAGGCTCGACAAAAGCGAAATAGTAACTCAGATTTAATCATGGTTATTTTAGGTATAAAATTGATATGCATATACTTTCAAGTCCCTGTCTAATTTTATATTGGTACAAGGGGAGCCAACTATTAACTGGATATTAAAGGTTTGTAAACGTTTTGTTTGTAACTCCTTGAATGTGTTTAAATATTACCCACCCCACGCGGCTTATTTAAACTGCTTTTTGAGATGTTATTGATCGTATTTCATATTATTTTTGGGATTTTAAATATGATGCATGTGATCAATCTTGTGATATACTTGTCTGCTATTGATATAGTTGTTTATTTGATTCAAAGATGTCGTTACCTTTTTAATCCTTTGTTATTATACTTAAAGTTAATACAATATGTATGGAAACTATATTGATTGAAATGAAAAATTATAATTGTCCTAATCGCAAAAAAAAAGCACAAGTGGATTCTTGACACACCAAAATCGGGGAGGAGCCAACCGGGAAGTCAAAACATGCGGGTTCGTCGGATCACCTTATAGAGATGATGAAAATGGTGGAGGCAAGCCCGTAAGGGATTACGTCCTCAAAATAGATGGCCCATCCGAACAAACTTGAGATTCCGAGTCGCAGATTATGATCCGGAGACTCAGGATGAATTTGGTATTTCACTCTGCCCAAAAAAAATTTTTTGAGCATTTGGCCCTCGCTAGCTAATTTATTTGCAAGCTTTTGGTCTCGGCAGAAATGTTGATAAGGCACCCAAACTCAAGCCTTGACGGTAAGTGGTCCGCATCTTCATCTTCTAGGCCAAAGGAAGGCAAGATAAAGAAGAGGACCAAAAGACCATAAAGAATAAAACTCAACCGTTGTCAAGGGCAATGGTAAGATGAGGAATGCTTTGTTGTGTCAAGGAAAATCCAAAGAGGAAGTGCTTAAGATGCGGTAAGAGAGGAGAATGGAGGTTTTTTCCGGTCCAACCCCAAAGGGATTTGGAAAAAAGGTAATACTCACGCACTAGTTGTTGAAACTCGTTTAGCGGGCGATACTTTCATTCGTGGGTCCAGTTGATACGAGATCCACTAATCATGTTGGTTTCACGGGTTCTAAATGATCCCCGCAACTTAGTGGGAGTGAGATCCTCATCACACCGGGCAACGTTAATGAAGTAGAAGACATTGCAATGTTACGTAAAGGCGATATTGTAATGCTACGATAAGTAACGATTATTGCAATACCACGCAAAGTAGTATTGACATTGCAATGCTACATGAGTAGCGCTAAAGCAAAGGGGGAGAAGTGTACCTATCTTTTGAAGATAAAGTTTTTGAGATTATCTTTTATGTTCCCGCTTTAGAAAGAATTCACTTTCAGCTTTCTAAAATTCGATTAAAGGATACTAAGTTTTTTTCTAATAAGAATTTACATCATTTTTGAATGATGAGTGTATCCACATGACATTGATGAAAAATCTCTATACAATTAACTGTGGCACACCACTCATGAAATGCATCCTATAACACATCAACTATTTCCGATTAAAAGAAAGCTGGTGAACGTAAATACTTTCTTTATATCTAAGATTAGGGTCATATAAATCCAAAAGAGGATCCAAAGGTTGGTAAAAGATGGTTCATCGGGCGTCTGTTTGAACAAATCCCAACTTGTGAATCATGTTTGGAGGGTAATATGACCAAGAGGGCATTTGGAGCGCGAATAGAATTTAAAGAAGTGTTAGAATCGCTCACACAGATGTATGTGGTCCAATGTCAACCAAAGCAAGAGGAGGTTGGTGAGTAATTTTATTGATGATTACTCAAGGTACATTTTCCTTATGAAGCATGAATATGAGACCTTTGAAAAATTCTAAGAATTTAAGGCTCAAACAGAGAATCATAGGGAAAAACGATCAAGTCCCCACGATCCGATCGTGGAGGCGAATAACTCAAAATGATGAGTTTTTGAACTACTTATCGATGAAGGGATTGTATCGACTCATCGCATCTTTAACCCTCAACAAAATGGGGGTTGCAGAAATAAGAACATAATTCTTTTGGAAATGGTTAGATCAATGATGAGTTATGCGATCTTCCCGAGTCGCTCGGGGTCATACTCTTGAAACAACGACTTACATTCTCAACTTGGTGCTATCCAAATCGGTTCTCAAAACTCCCAAAGAATTGCGGACCGTGCAAGCCTAGTATGATGGCATGAGAATTTGGGGGTGTCCGCCTACGTGGTGGACAAGGAAGCCAGAATCGATCCTCGATCAATTAAGGTTGTTTGTAGGATACCCTAGGAACAAAGGGTGTATGTTCTATAGTCCCAAGATCAAAAGGGTTATCAAGACTCAATTTTAGATTTTTTGGAAGAAGACTATATGAACCAAAGAAAACCTGCAAGTGAGATTACCTTAAATGAGCTAGAGGGCAAAACCTCAAATAATGTACTAGATGATATACCAAACGATACTTTCACAACCGAGCCTGCCATAGTGGGAGGGTTGTTAGGATGTTCCCCAAGAGATTCATGGCAATAGGAGAGTCCTCGACTTGATTTCTGAATCGCACTCCATGGACAAATGACGAGGCACTTCAAGATAAGGATGCAATTTCTTGGCAAAACATCAATGAAAGCCGAAATGGGTTCTATGTTTCATAATAGAATGTGGGAGTTAGTCGAACCACTTAATGGGGGTCAAACCCATTAGATGCAAGTGGGTATATAAGAGGAAAAGAGGATCGACGTGAAGGTTGAAACTTTTAAAGAAGACTAATGGCAAAAAGTTATACTCAGAAAGAAAGGGATCGATTATGAGGAAACTTTTTTCGCCCGTAGCCATGCTTAAGTCCATCCGTATTCTCTTATAGATTGCTGCGTATTTTCGACTTTGAAATCTGGCAAATGGATGTCAATGCGCCTTTCCTTAACGGAAGTCTTGATGAAGAGATCCATGCAACAACCCCAAGGCTTCATTAAAATGCGCCAAGAACACCAAGTTTTAAGCTCAAGACGCCCATTTACGGACTCAAACAGCATCGGAGCTTGGGAACCAAAGTTTTGATCATGTAATAAAGTCTTATGGGTTTGATCAAAACGAGTTTGAAAGTTGTGTGTATAAAAAGCGTGTTGAACTGCATTGGTTTTCTTAGTCTTATCACGTAGATAACATTGTGATCATCGGGAACGATGTGAAGGTGTTATCGACGTAGCGGGCATGGCTTTCAAAAGCAGTTTGATATGAAAGACTTAGGGAAAGCCGGACACATCCTTGGGATCAAGATCACTCGAGATCACAAGAAAATAATGATCGGGTTATCATGAAGTTTCATACATAGAATTTCGTCTTTGAACGCTTCATCATGCAAGATTCCAAGAAAGCGATTCAGACTTTCGGACTTGGAATCCATCTATCCAAGAAAATGTCCCTAAGGTTAAAAGGAGATAGATGACATGAAAGGCATTCCGCGGGTGTTTCGGCCGCGGAAAACTTTATGTATGCATTGTTGTGCAGCAGAGGATATATGCTTTAATCCGTGAAGTATGGTAGCAAGATATCAAAGTAACCAGGAAAGATCATTGGACGATAGTTAAAAACATTCTCAAGTGTCCGAAAAGAACTCGATAGATTGTTGATTTATCGCCGATACTCCAATCCCCATCGGTTACGGACTGACTCGATTTCCAATCAAACTTAGATTCCGTAAATTATCCTTTCGCCAAATATGGTTTCCATTTGGGAAGTGTAGCCATCAAAATGGACGCAGTGTGAATCAAAAATGCATCAACCGACCAACCATGGAACTCGGTAAGAGTCGCCAGAAGCAGTTGAAAGAACCCATTGGGTTTAGACCTTCTTAGTGGACTTGGATGGTGTTTCAATTTGTCTAAGAATAATCGCTAGGGTCAAGGTAAAATTCAAGAGAACCAAGAGTCCACGAAAGTTAAAAACAAACACATTAAAGGAAAGACATCTTATACGAGAAATCGTTAAGAGAGGAGATATAGATGTGGCAAAGATACGCCTTGAGGAGGAAATTCACAGATCCATTCACAAAGAGTTCCGCTCAATACATTCAGAGACATGTGAGTGGAACGGGTGTCAAGACCGCTACAAACTGCTTTGGAGTATAAGTGGGAGAAATTATTAGGGTTCGATAGGTGACATTAGATGCCACGACTACGCGAGACATGTTGTAATATACTTAAAAGGCATTTTGAGTATAAGGGGGAGATTGTCGATTATAATTTAAAAGTATGCTTTTTACTTTCAGATAATCTAAAACCTAATTTTGCACTTATTTATCAAATAAATTGTTTATCACCGATGCTTTTAAATATGATTGAATGTTACATATATTTATCGTGATAACTGCTCAATAATTCAGACGTTACATATTAGTTAATTTAGTGATACCGCATCACGAAGATTAAATTTACCCTTGTAACTAAAACTACGCTATTCAACCTAGATGGAAATGAAGAACCCATCGCTAAAGGTTGAGGTGTAAGGCTGGGATTGGTTTGTCTTGACCAAGAGATTACACCAAAGGCATGACCGATCATACCGAATAGGACCTACAGAGGATAAATTCTTCGTAACTAAACAAGGAAGAATTAGACCTCGGTGGTTCGTTGTTTTTAATCTTCGTTCATAAATAGTATCACGCGGATTGGTAACTATTGCTTTGACTTATCATGGGTAGCTTAATCAAAGAGAGATTCAATACTTTTTATCTTTGGCAATATTATTGGTCACATGTGATTGCTAAGATTTAATATGAAGAATCGTGTTTTAAAGCACGCTTGTTTGATTTTGCCCTTGGGAGGTTCATGTTTTATCATACCAAATCTTGCAAGTGGAATTTGTTTCCTGTATGGATAATAATGTTGAACCGTTTCTACCAAGGACAAAAGATATTAATTAACGGGAAAGCTATTTCAAAGGGCTTGAATTAATTAATGGGCTAGATAATCTTAAACACGGAAATAATGACCGGAGCCATATTATTCGTAATATGGGTTAAGATGGATAGTGCAATATTAATTATGTAGTGAGATTAATTAATATTTATGGGCTTGAATTATATTCAGGCTCAATATTAGATATTCAAGATCCATTAGAAGGTCCAATAATTCTCCTAAAGGCCCCCGAGTAGCCCAACAAATAGTCCAATAACCTAAAAAAAAGTGATTAAAATAAAATAAATATTGTTGCTTAATTTTCCAACCAAAATTTTGAAATTTATAGATATGTTGGGAGAAAGATTTTTTTGAATTTTGTTATGGAATGAAGATATGTATTCTTGGAATACAAGATTATCTCATTAAATTCAAGAAATCTCCCACTAGGCTATCTATATAGTAATTTTTTAAAAATAGGAAATATAATGGGCAAGAAAGATTTTCTTGATTTTCTTGAAAATATATTATGGAAGATATGTATTTTTAAAATACAAGAATATCTCATAAGTTCAAGAAGATCCAAATCTTGGTATCTTGCACATTAAAATTTTCGAAAATCCATATTTAGAGGAGGGATTTTTGTGGAATATTTTAATTATGGGAAAAAGAATATAGAAGATATATTCAAGATTTCTTGGTGACCAAGAAAAGTCTTTTCCCACATTGATATTTCATTAAAATTTCGACACCCCCTCTCCTATAAATAGGGATGATTAGTTCATTCACAAGTACAATTCCATGTTTCGAAAAATTAGCAAATCCAACCTAAAAGTGGTGCAACAAAGTTTATTTTTTCCTTTTGTTAATTGTTCGACAAGTATCCTTCCACCTGATAGTTGAGCAAGGGCTAAGAGAATACTTGGGAAGTCCTTTTGGTTAGTCCGTCCGATCAAGTCACCGCCATCCCGAGAAGGTACGTTCACGTGAAACCCGTAGATTGCGTGCGCGAGGGTTTTACGTGGCTTTTTTATATGCATGATATGTTGTTGCAATTATTATTTGAATTAATATAGGATTAATCCATGCTAGTAATAATTAAAAGAATTAAATTTGTATTTAAATATTCTCCCTAATAGATCTCAGGCAAATTATTTCCCAACAATAATAAATTTCTCCAAGGTCATTTTTAACAAATTGCCTAAGCCCAAATCATGATGTTTGTTACCTTTATATATATATATATATATATGTGGAGTAAATTTGTTTAATTAATGCATATATACCATCACAAAAAATTAATAGAAGTGTAAAAGTGGACTATGATATTCAAAAATGCACTTTGAGTTCACGGTCAAGAATTAGGATCACGAAGTCTTTGCAAAAAAAAAAAAGAGAATACATTAATATAGATAATAATTCTAATAAAAACTCAAATATTGCAATTACAATATAGAAAAGCGTGACATATACCCTAATAATCTGGTGATAGCTTGCAAGTCCTGTATGCATGGTGATCGCAGGTTGTTCAATACAACATCTACCTTGGTATTCGCCGAAATGGATGTCATCAACTTTCCAAACTAAGTTGTAGCAAACATCACCGTACTAATAAACAAGGAAGAAAATGCGATAACAAAACAAATCCAAGCCAACTTGCCCTAAATTTCTAGGAGTTTCTAATCTCATGAGGGTATGTTTGTTTCGTGTGATTTAAAAGGGGGAAGTCATGTGTTTATTTTGGAGATTTTTCAGGGTGAGATTTTTTATTTTATGTCAAATCAATATGTGATGCAGGAGAGCGCGACGTGAACAAAACGAACAAAAACAATCTTCCAATCTCCGTTGATTCCTATAGGAATATCGACAAAAGAGGAAAAAACGAGAAACTCTCTAATTCTTTTAATTCATAATCAACTTAATCGAATAATACGCTACAAGACCGACTTTTAAATATGAAAAGTCTAACACTAATTACGGAAACATAATAAATGCTAATAAATTAAATTAATTACATTAATAACAAATTTTCTAATCAAACGGGGTGATTATAATAAATCAAGATTTTATCGTGATCTTATCTCCATCAATATGTAATAGTGATTGGGATGTTGTATTAGTACATATATTGTATTGAGTGAAAGAAAAGAGGAGAGAGAATAAGTGGTGGAAGAAAAGAATGATATGATCAGTATCAATTTTGTAAAAAAAAAGCAGTATATGTATATTTTATAGAAGTGAATTTGAAAACCGAATGTGGAAATCTCCAACTAGTATGTGATTTAAATTGTAAAATTCTAAGTTCATCCCAGAAATTCCCACTATAAACATACTCCGAAGTTCCCTCGAGCGGCAAAAGTAGCAACAAAAGCTCTACAAATGCTTTTTTAAACATTGAATTCTTGATTTCATCTTACAAAATACTACTCCCTCCATCTCAATCTTTATGGTAAGATACCCATTTTTTTTTTCAATCTTTTATGGTAAAGTTATTCTTACATATTTTATCATTTTATTACATAAAAATATTAATAAACAACACTTTCTACCCTCAATTACCCATCACTTTATCATTTTATAAACAACTCTTCTTACCCCACCATTTTATCACTATTTCACTATTACACTAAATACTTATCAACAGTCACAATCTCACGAAGATTGGGATGAAGGGAGTATTATATATATATATATATATATATATATATATATATATATATATATATATATATATAATTAATCCCCGAAAAAAAAATCCTTGAACCCCAATGTTTAAACCAACAAACTCAAATTGATTCATATAAGTAAATCAACAATTAACAAATATAAAAAAGGGTGAATGGTACATCTACAAAGTTTGCAAATATTTCAGCCTCTAGTGCTTCATTTTCGTTGTGAATTTGTTGAAGACTGTGTTATCTTCTCAGTAAGTCATGAGTTGTGTCTATTAAGAATCTTTACTTCCTGTTCAGCTCAATTAAAAAAGAATTATATTTACATTTTTGCACTGAAATGAGGTGCAAAGTGACAGTTCACACAACTAACAATTGCATTACAAAGAGTCAAAGATCAGAGTGAATGACTCTTATGACCAAATTTCACCTTTAAAATACTACTATGTTCATTCCTTTTAAAACATTACTCTTAGATTCAAAACATATTACCAAAAGATCAATTTGCCCTTATTTTTTGACAAGAGCAAACTGAAGGCGCACATTCCCCAAGAAACATTACTCTTAGATCCAAAACATATTACTTAAAAGATCAATTTGCCCTTATTTTTTGACAAGAGCAACTGAAGGCGCACATTCCCCAAGAATTGGCTAGCAAAATTAATTCCACACTCCAACATCTAATCAAACCTTTTCTCTCATGCCTGCAATTCATACTTTTCACTGTTACATCACTTTTACCTTTCCCCGTTTCAATTTTTCAATTCATTTGCTTTTTCATTTTCGAAGGGTTCAAAGTTCTTCACACGAAAAGAATTCCGGCGACGAAAACGAATTTATCAGTTGTTTCAAAAATGAAATCTCGACGATATACAGAAAATAGGAGAGAAGTATGAGAAAGAAAGAGACAAAATCGAAAAATCAGACATGAAATTCTCGCAATAAATTCAGTTTTGTTCTTGATTACAATTACACGTCTTCATCACGAACAAAAATATGAACATGAAAAAGTTCATCTCCAATTTTAAATCATCACCCTAAAAAAATTAACAAAAAATTAACAAACTCAGATCTTTATAAATGGATATTCAAATCTTCAAAAAGCTTCCATGAATTCCATGAAGTCTAGATATGCAATTTATGCATATACTTAAAAAAAAAAACCATCCCATTCTCAATTTCTCATCACTCAAACCCATCGAAAAAAACAACACAAAAACCCTCAAATTAATAAACCCTCAATTAGTAATGGCCGCTAAATCTGAACAGATCTTGAACAAAAATTGAAAAGGAGGCGGTGGGGTGCCTAGTTTCTGGTACGAGGGCGCAGTATGGCGACGGGGCCGCGCGTCGTTTCTGGGTGGGGGCGGCGCCGCGAGTGGTGGGGAGAGGGCGGCGCCGCCGTTCTGGTTTTTTTGGGGGAGAGGGGGGGGTGTGCGCTTGAAGGCGGTGGTGGTGGAGGTCGTCTTCTTCCTCGCAAAGAGGAGTTCGTCGAGCTTGTTGAGTGGGCGGCGGCGACAGCGTCTCCTGGTTTTGGGGCGGAGGCCGCGGCGGCGCGCTTGAAGGTGGTGGTGGTGGAGGTCGTATCCTGATTTCAGGGTGTTTGCCTGTTGGGAGATGGCGGCGGCAATTTTGGGTTGAAAGCTAGAGAGAGTGAGGAAGGGAGGAGAAGTGGCGATGGAAATGTTGCAGAGCTTTTGTCATTTTGGGTTGAAAGCTAGAGAGAGTGAGGGAGGAGAAGTGAGAGAGTTGATAATGATGAATGGGTAAATTCACACCTTATAGATGGATCTAAGAGTAATTTGTTCCAAAGAGCATAGTATATAGTAAGCTAAATGACCCAAGGAGGATTAATATTCAGGGTGGAAACAAAATATATTTTCACTTTGTAGATTTGAATATCTACTGACTATCAGTTAAAAAAATATATAATTACTTGCACACTTATTTTATTTAGATGTACCAACATTATTTCCACACTCAAAAGATGGAAAATATTCATAAACTTCATTCTCACAATATTCACAAATTTACACAAAATGTCATTACTTTTGGGTCCACACATACACATAATTTAGTGTCCGCTAGATGACGATTTCAAGGAATGATAATAGTAATATGAGTATCATTGAAGAGTCAATCATTAAGAATTATTGACAGATTCATATTGCTTTGGTTAGAACATTAACAATGAAAGATCATGAGGTGAAGTTAAGTGAGTGTGAAATTATGTAAAATTTATTTGAATGAAAGTAGGATAATCAATTGCTTTTTTATTTCCATTACGCCAGTATCAAAGTTTATCAAACAACATTAATAGAAATGATTTTCATTACTCATTTCCATTCCAACCAAGTTTAACCCTTAATTTACATTACTTTATAAAAAAATTTTGTATGCAATATCAGATACTTTGGATTCTCGCGGCAATTAGAGTTCAAATTGGGCTTTTCAAAAAAAAATTAAGTGGCCAAAGTCATTCGCAGTGAGTTAGCCTTAGTGTTGGCATATCTCACTTGCTTAAGCGGATCTTGTCCTACATATTTCTTCTCCTCGCAGCCGCAATTGACGCGAATCACATCTCAGTTGGTTTTCACAGCAGTGCATCTCTAGGTTTATTCTTCTCTTCTCTTGTTCTTCTTTTTCTTTTTTTTTCTTCCTTATTCAAATTTTGCATATTATTTCGCTTTTCTTGATTTTTCTTATCTTCGCAAATTTCTGTGTCCTTCCGCTTTTTTTTTTCCTCTTGATTTTTTACGCAGTCTTTCAAATCTTTTCCACTCTTCTCACGATGTTCTTTAAGTCCGTAATTTTAATTGACCGAGGATTTTTTTCCACACTTCACTTGGTTTTTGTTCATGTAGTAACACGCTTTTTCTTCACACAGGTAACATTTTTTTTTGTTCATGTAGTAACACATCACGTTGATCTTTAAATGTAATTTTGACCCATTTTTTTTTTTATTTTTGTACTAATTTTTTGTTCATGTGATAACACGTTTTTTCATAGAGTAACACTTTTTTGTTCATGTGGTAACACATGGTTTTTAGTAATATGTAACATTGTATATATGTCTTCGTAATACTATGTGAATACTCATGTGTTACTATATGAACAATAATGTATTACTTTTGCTTGTGACCCATGTGTTACCTTGTTAACATTCATGTGTTACGTTATGTTTTAATACGTGTTACGAAGATATAAAATTTTTTAGTATAACAGATGTAGTAACATTTAGTTACCCATTCATTAACATTTGGAGAATGATAATGCATTTTTTTAATGATAATGTACTAATATGCATTAAATACATTAACAATAGACCACAAACCATTAGATTACAACACAATTTGATAAAAATATTTTTTAGAAATATATATCATGTAGTCAAACCGATTTTAAGGAGCGATCCATTTAACCCCGCTCGAATTCACAGATGACCCAATTGCGGGCGCCTTATCTTGTTCTCGTTTAAAATATGTTATATTGCATATATTCATAGTGTGAATATTTCACAAGAGAGTTCTTTCTTGATCAATTCGAATGAAAAGAGAAATATCCAATAATTTTTAACACTATGTTATATTGCATATATTCATAGTGTATAATATTTCACAAGAGAAAGTTCTTTCTTCGATCAATTCGAATGAAAAGAGAAAAATCCAAATAATTTTCAAGACTAATAATAACCGACAAGTATTGTTGATAAGAAGTTGTTCGGATGAAAACTTGAAAAAATATTGAAAACTAACAACCATAGTTTCGTGGTCGTACTCTCAACCGTTTCCCATAACTACTTTCGAATTTTCTTGCACACGATATCATTTGTTTTCAAAAAATAATATTTCAATATACGTTCCATAATCTGTAATAATGATATGTGAAATGGATAAAAATATTCAATGGACCACCATAATTCGGGGTCCAGGTGTTAAAGATCCAAGAAGTGGAATAATTTTAGAACATGAAAAAGTGACACAGAAGAATTAAACTGATTTTCTTGGAGAAACCCTTTCATTCAGTTACCACTAACTATATTTAAAAAAAACTACATTAATACATAATTTTTATATGATATAATTTCGTGTTAGTTATGTTTTGAAATAAAAAGGCAAATTTTATGTACAGCAAGAGTAATTGTGCAATTGATGTGTATTTTTTAATAATTTTAGTTCTTTTTTCAAGCGATATTAGTTGTTATTGTTGAATAATATTAATTATTTTCACTGAACAATATTAATTGTTTCCATTGAATATTATTATGGTTAAGTTTTGTATGTATCTAGGTCCACCGTACACATATATATAATATATTTTAAAAACATGCAACATGTTTACACTGAACCGTGCAACTATTAATATAAAAAATAGTTGCATAATCCAATATAAACAAGTTATATAATTTAAATTCAGACTATAAGATACCTGCATAACCTTAACGCATACATGGTAATCGACTCTAGTATTATAAATTGTGTATCAATTGCATGCGTAATTAGTTCACACAATTATTACTCAAATAAAATCTATATACATATATATATATATATATATATTCCCTTTTTCACCCATGCACAAATGTAACCAACAAAACGAAAGTGGTTTCGCTTATGTGCGAGCAGTTTAAGGCTCATGCCAACAACTCCTCCTCTCATAACAGTTATCATCACATCATGCATCAAAAACGCCCCTAATTTCCCCATTCCTCTCTCTATATATTTATATATACGTACACAGAGAAAACTATACATATATACACTTTTTAGAAAAATATGGAGAGCGGAGAAAAGATTAAAGGGTCTTGGAATGCACAAGAAGACGCCACATTAATCAAACTAGTACAACACCACGGCCCCAGAAACTGGTCCCTAATAAGCACCGGCATTCCGGGCCGCTCCGGCAAGTCCTGCCGCCTGCGGTGGTGCAACCAGCTGAGTCCGGCGGTGCAGCACCGCCCCTTCACGGCGGCGGAGGACGCCCTCATAATGGAGGCGCACGCCGCCAACGGCAACAAGTGGGCCACCATCGCCCGCCTCCTGCCCGGCAGGACCGACAACGCGATAAAGAATCACTGGAATTCGACTCTCCGGCGGAAGCGGGGCCGACTCGGCGGTGACTTAGTGGCGACTCGGGGTGAGTCCGGGAGCGAGTCGTCCGAGTCCGGGTTCAAGAGGCGGCGTTCGCGTGCGACGCGTGAGCAGGCCAGTTGCGGTGGGGGCGAGGGTGAGGATTTGGGGTTGGGCCGTGATGGGCTTACGCTTACGCTTTTGCCGCCCGGGGAGGGTGTGATAGAGTCACCTGCGGGTGAGGGAGCGGTGAACGGGGATTTGGGGGAGGATGGAGAATCGACGGTGGAGAATGGGGTTGGAGATGGGTGTTTGGTGAGGTTCATGCAGAGGATGATTGCGCAAGAGGTTCATAATTATTTTAATAAGTTGCGGTCTGAAGGTGGGCTTGGGCTTGGGTTACAGTCGCGGGTCCAGAAAGGCCAGTAGGAATGGAGGCATTGACAAAATTGTAGATGGATTTTATGTACTAATTTGGTTTAATTATGCTTTTCCGTTTTTCTAATTACGCTTTTTCGATTTGGTTTAATTATGTTTTTACCAGTTTGAAAAGAGGAAATTACCCCAATTGCCCAAATAACACGTGTAAGAAAGTATCTTATTATTTGGTAGTCAATTAAATTTATACTCATTCAAAACTGTTTTTATTGAATTAAATAAAAAAAGTGAAATGTGTATAAATTTGGTGGACGGGAGGAGCAGTAAATATAGAACTAAATTTGTTTGTATTATTATATTACAATATAAGGGATCACATCATATTACAGGCTTAATGCAATAACAATAGCATATATTAAGTGTTTATAGAGAATTTCTTGGGTATAATGATATGAGTCGAACGAATAAAATCATTTGTTACTTTTTTAATATTCTACATTATATCATATAGTATGGATAAATGACATATTGTATAATAGCAAACCTTAAGTGAAATATAAAAAATAATATGGAGGGACCGAATTGAAATTCCACAGCAACTTAAATATGGGTTGTAGATATTCATTATGATTTATGAGTTATAGATGTTTTTGAATTTGATTTTGGCAAGGTACATGGGTGTGTTTTGTTTTGCACATTTCTTCTTGTTACATTTTTTTTTTGTTTGAAAGGTTTCTTCTAGTTAAACTTTTAGTTTTAGAAATTGTTGATGAGTTCTCTAGCTCTTACTTTGTGCATATTTTATAAAATAAATGATAATTTCATGCATATTTTACTAAAGCAGTTTTTGTGCATATTTAATAAAATTAGATTTTTTTTTTCTTTTATACCGTGACTCACATTCTCCATTTAAAAATAATGAAAGAATATTTTGTACATATTTTAATAAAATACAAGGGAAGTTCTATGCATTTATTGAAACTCATGGGTGATTTGTACTGGGATTTAGGAGTATGTTCTTTTTTAAGTCTCAGATTCAAAATCCTTAGGTGCAATCAACTTTTGAGATTGACCAATCCATACAGAGTTTAACTCTAACTTGAAGTAGAGCTCTCACTAGTGGACGGTGGGTTCTGGCCCCGGATTAGTCGATCTTTTGGCCGGATACCAAATTATAAAAAATATGGGTGTTTTATGCATTTTATGTAAAACACAAAAGTGATTTTTGTTGTTCTTTGGTTCGTAATATTATGAAATTTATTTCATTACATTGAAAAATTAATACCATTACACTTATTAATTAATATCATTACGTTTATAAATTAAAATTGTAATATTAAATATTATAAATATTAATTTATAAAAATAATGGTATGAATTTATAATTGGAATGACGTAAATTTATGAATTCAATTATTGTATTCGTGCATAACGTCTGTATAAACCCCCAATTCCATCCCCGTTTCCCACCACCAAACGGGGCCATACATAGAGTGCAAATTGACTCTCTCATCCTTGCGAATTCCTCTTGCCATAAACCCTAATAATTCATAATTCAAATGATTCATCTTCGCAGGCTCAATAAAAGCTCGTCAATCGCCGCCCCAATTACCACCATTATCCCCACCTGTTACTTCACCACCGTCACCCCAATCGCAGCGCGCAAGCCAGCTCCCTCCTCCGCCAATTACGACGTCCTCATCGACTCCGCCGGCCGAAAAGGCGACTTCGCCGCCGTGCGCCGCCTCTTCTCCGATCGCGTAGCCGATGGACACCTGACCACCACCAACACTTTCAAATTCATCGCAACAAACACCTCCGCGCTCGACGATCTACTCCACAACCTCGCCGATCTGGAACTAGCATTGTTAATCCGGGCCGGGCTAAACGGGCCGGCCCGTTTAAACCTATTATATGCAGGGTTAAGGCCGAGCAATGGGAGGCCCGTTTAAAATCGGGTCTTTTGCCCGACCGATTAGCCAGCAAGGGCTAAACGGGCTAACTCCAGGGTTAACCGGCCAACCCGCTTAGCCCGCTTATATTTTATATATACTTTTTTTTTTTTTTTATTTTATTTTCTAATTTTTTAATTAATTTTTTTTAATATTTTTTCACAAATTTAAATTAGGCAAAAATCAATTATGGCCAATCAATTACAAATTAAATATTTCTATTTGATTTAGTCAATTAATAATTAATCCTCTCCAATTCAATATTTTTAAACAGTTTTGAATTTCTATTGAATTGAATAAATAAGTAAAATATTAATCCAATATAAAATAATAATATAATATTTTTATAAATTTATTATGAAATTTGTTCATAATATGAAACTGAGATATCATTATAATTATAAATTAATATTATGGTATTAATTTATAAATGTGATGATACAAATTTTATATTATTAACTAATTTCATTAAAACTTTTTTCAATTATGTTATTAAAGATGATGAGAACTAATTTTATATTTTGAACATTTGTTATTAAAGATGATAGTCACGGATCCGAATTTTGCAGCCGTTATGTAATGTTAATGTTTGAACATTTTTTTAAATTTTTTCGAGCCCGTTAGGTGGCCCGTTAGCCCAAGAACCCGGCCAGTAAGCAGGGTTAGTCTCAACTATTGGAGGTCCGATTTTAAAATGAACCGTTTAAGGCCAGACCGTTTGACCAGATAGTCTCCTATAGGGCTGGCCCTAATGGGTTAGGCCGACCATTTTAACAATACTATCTGGAACCCTTTCACGAAAAGCCGCAGACGACGACGCATTGGGCGCAACTTCAGCCAGCGTCCGCGACCGCGACCGGCACGACGCTCTGGCGTGGCCAGGAACAACCACGGCGCCACCGCGATCACCTTCTGCCCTATCATCAGCGCCCTCGAAGAAGCGACATGCCCTGCTCGTGGCGGGTGGTGGTAAGCGATGCGCGGCGTGTGGCGTCCGCCTAACGCGACGACGTTCAATTACATCCTGACGGCGCACTGCTGCGATCTGGCGGTGGCGGCGCCGCCCGACGTGCTGGTGGAAATGGAGGCGGAGGGATGAAGCGACGCTGACGCACGACGCGCTGGTGCTGGGCGCGTGTAGGGCGGGGAAGGTGGAGGAGGCGTTGGTTGTGATGCGGAGGGCGGTGGAGGAAGGGATTCCGGCGTTGTTTTCAACGTATAGGCACATTGTAAAGGGGATAATGGATTGTGGGTATTATATGCAGGCGATGGAGTTTGTGAGAATATTCGCCGGAAAGAATGAGAAATTGGATGTAGAGCTATTTGAGTTTGTGGAAAGGAGATTGAAGAATTTGAAGATAGTTGCAGAGAGGGAGTTGGTGGTGGAGGAGATGATGAAGAGGGGTTTAACAATTGGTGATGGTTCGTAGTAGAGGGAGTTTTGTATAATCCTGATAAAATTGGTGTTTTGAATTACATATATAAGAGGGAGTTTCTATGAAATGTATAATTTTTTGCAGTGTTTTTTTGCACTTTTGGTCCCATGAGCAACACCGTGTTTTCGACCTAGTCTCACCATTGGTAGATTTAGTCGCACAAAAATTTTAATTTGCAAATGTGGTCCCACTGTTTAACTGAACTTGCATATTTAGTCCAAAAAATAGACGGACTCTGACGGCGAGCCGTTAAGCGCAAGACGGAGCATGTTTAACTTAAAATTAATATGTATTAAACCTTAATCTGTCTTAACGAATTAATTAAAAACTAAAACCAAAACTAACCTAAATCCAAACTTAAAACTAACAAACACACACACACACAAAACACATAGTAGTAGGTGTTCGTGCGTTTTGAGAGAGAAAAGAGGGAAAATTGCCGAAAAATCCCTAAAATCCCCAAAAAAAATCGTTTCGATTTGGTCACAATCCAAAGGCCCTCAATGTTTTGATGGAAGGATCTTATTAAATATGGAGTTGTGGATTATGGTAAGTATATATTTCATTGATTCTTATTCGAAGTTTTTGGGTAATTTGTATTGGATGTTGATTATTGTGGGTATAGTGATAAAAGTTCTTGGACTTTCGATTTTCATTATTTATTAGGGTTTAGGGTTGATTTTTCAAGTGTTGGGTGTTGATTATAGTGATATTAGGGTTTAGTGTTCGATTTTCAAGAATTTTTTCGGTTTTCGCTTTCTCGTCGAAAAAATCGCTTTTTAGGTGTTTTGTGGTTTGATTTTGTTGGGTGTTGGTGTGTCAAGAATCGATTTGAATTTTTCTTATTGTTTGACTCAAAAGCCATTCTTATTAGGCTATTACACCTCAAAGTGCACCACGGTGGAAAGACTCGAAAGATGTAGAACCATTTGAGTACATTGGAGGCCTTTGTGAGTGTGTTTGACTTTGAGGAGAAATTTAAATGCAATATTGATTATATAGATAAACTGTGAGAGCAAATTAGATATCTAGGTAAGAAGGTGTATTATGGGAGGTGGAAGGATGATAGAGTTCATTTAGTTGTGAGTCAGTGATATATATATAAGTGTTTTAATGCCAATGTGAAGAAAGAAGTAACATTGTGGTTGGAGATGATAAACCACAAGAGATCACAATCAGAAATGAAGGTGAGGTATGGGGGTAGAGCTTTTAATCGAGGATGAGGTAATCGAAATTGAAGACTGATTATGTAAAAATACTTAAACCACCAGGAATGCTATTAGTTGTTGAGGTGAAGAATGATCTGTGGGAGTTTACTAGAGATTCCAGTGGAGGTGATGAAGGATGGTGAAGTTATTGCTGAAGTTATGGGTGATCCTGAAGAGGATAATCACACTGAGGGAACAAAGTTGATTGATGATGATGAACCTGTTGAAGAGGTCGAGTGTGGTTCCAAGTCAGGTTGAATATGAAGAGGGTCCAATCCATTCATTTGAGGTCTCTCGGGTGGTTCCAAGTCATACTGAAGATGTTGGAGTGGATCAGGGAGTACATAATGACAAGAATTCAAAGCAAAAGAGACAAATGTTAGAGAAAATGGGAAGGGAGAAAGATGTTGGGGAATTAATTGCACGGATCTATTCGGGATAAATATTTAAATACAAATTTAATTCTGATAATTATTACTAGCATGAATTAATCCTATATTAATTCAAATAATAATTCAACAACAAATCATGCATATAATCAATTCACGTAAATCCTACGCATGCGGAATTTCTACGAGTTTACGTGAACGTACCTCTTGGAGTGGCAATGGTCTTGTTGATTAGACAAACCAAAAAAACCTTCCCAAGTATTCCCTTAATCCTTGTTCGACAATCCAGTATTTCCAATTTTATCCTCGAAGTTTCAAGAGAAATTCGAGAAAAACTTCATGCATCCGAAAAATCTTCAATTTTTGATTTTACTCTATACACCGATCCAACATCCTTAATTCAATCGATAGTTCCCGGAAATCTTGATTCAGCCAAAGGTTTAGTCAAGATATCAGCTCTCTGCTTATCAGTATGAATTTTCTCCATCCTGATGTCCTTTTTCTCTACATGATCTCTGATGAAGTTCCTTCTTCAGTCTAATTCTCCTGAAGTTCAAGAAAGAAATTCATCTTCCAACAATGACATCTCAGATCTTCTTTCAACGGGGCTAATGATATCTTCATTCAGTTCATTGCCCTTTTCTGTTTACCTGAAAAACAAATTAGATTTGTGGTACCCATTTGTTATAGGGTTCTACCAGGTTAGATGTACCTTTTGGAATTCAAATCTGCCTAACAACTCTAATCACTTTAGAGTGGCTGATTTGTCTTCCATAAACATCTACATACACATTTATCACTCTGGGTGCCTTAGCAGTATCCTGTGTATGAGTGCTAGCCTTAGCATGAACATGAGCCTTAGAATTTTTCTTGGGTACATGCCTTTTGTTCCATTGCTTTGGCTTACATGGTAAATTTGGTCCGAATCTTTGTTGACTTGGGTTCAGTAACCTTTACCCTTTAGGCAAGTGGGGTTTTGGGTTACTGTCTTGAAATAAGGGTCTTTCATGTCTGTGGACTTGGTCTTTTCGGGTTGAGAATGTCTCTATTTGAAAGTGTTTCTCTTCGAAAAAAATTCCTCTATTTGGTTTAGTGCAGATCCTTTCAGGTTTGCATCCTTAGCCTGAGGCTTCGAAGTACTTGCCTGAAATTTTCCTACTGAGTGGTCAGGTTTTCTAGCCTTCACCTGAGGTTTGGGCTTTCTTACGATCATTGATTTTTTTCGAACCATAGGTCATTTTCCTTGTCTAACACCTTGAGCATTTATTGGGGTTTGAAGTGTAGGTGCCATTGGTTTAACAAAGATCTTCTTTGCTACTTGATGCAAAGATTCGATGACCTTGTGAGGTTCCCCCGGAATGTATCTCAATCCAGATTTTATAGTGAAAGATCTCTGGTAACTCTGAATTTCATCTATTACTTTAGATGCAGTATTCAATAGAGTTAGCTTCTTCTGTGCACTATCCTCACATTTTTTTAGAGTTTCATGCTTCTCGGAGAGGTCATTGAACTTAGTTATGATCAGTTGAATCTCTTTAGTGGATTTCTCTAGTTTTTCAGTTAGGGTCACTATCAGCTTCTCTTTCTCTGAGAGTTGTACTTTCAGAACATCTAGTTCATCAGTAGTTCTCATTAATTGAGAAGTGATCTCAGTAATACTAGAGTTTTTCCATTTTAGATTCTCAGCAGTCAGTTCTTTGTTCTGCTCTTGAGTTTCATTTAGCAGTTCTTGTAAAACAGCATAATCCTTCATAAGACTCTCAAAAGAATCCATCAGGTCAAATTGACTGTTTACAGTGGAACTTGATAACTCTTGTGCTAGTGTAGGAGCAACAACAGAGATAGAAGAACTTACCTCTCCTACAGCCATGAGACAGATGTCATCACTGTCACTTTCTGAGCACATTTCTTCTGAGGAGCTGGAACTTTCTTCAGACTCCTTTTCTTCCTTAGCAATCTCAGCAAGTGTATCCCATATTTTCTTTATATTCTCACAATGAGAGATCTTCCTCATAACACCATCATCAACAGTGTTATATATTGTATCTTTGGCAATATAGTCAAGATTGACTAACTTTCAGTCCTGGAATCATTTCTCTCATCTTCTGTAACTCTGGGATTCACAACAGTGAATTGGAATGGTCCTTCAGTAACCACTCTCCACATTCTTTCATGCTTAGAATACAGATGAGCCTGCATTCTTAATTTCCACAAATCATATTTCTCAACTGAGAACATTGAAAGCTTCGTAGAAGGCATGATGTCTGAGATTTTAAAAAAATTCAGCAATTATTTATGTTTAGAAAACCACGGGAGTCTAAGCAATTTAGACTTTGGTCAACAAAGCTAGTGGTCAAGCAAACCACTGCAGAGACGGGTTTTAAAAAAAAAAATTGGATCAGTCCAGGTGATCACCTAAAAATAGTGATCTTTTGAACTCCCGCTCTGATACCACTTGTTGGTCCCGGTGCAAATGAGTCTTACACGTGTATGGGGGGGGAATACACGTGTTCAGTGTTTTTAAAACTTTTCTTACTGAGGTCAGCTTGGGTCAGGTTGTCCTGATGATTTGGTCCTGAGAAGCACAAATCGCTCTGAGTCAAAGTTTATCTGAGACAGTGATCCTGAGCTGCTTTCAGATACCTCAGATAATCCCAACTGAGTCCTGAGTTTTCAGAGATCCTGAGTTGCTTGGATCAGATAACTAACTTACTGAAACCTCAGAAGAGTAAGTTCAGTTTGGTAACTATCTGTTCTAGCTACTCAGATGTGCGGAATGGTTGGCCCTTAGTTTATACTCGTTTTAAGCTTTTGCTGAAAACCTTTCTTTAATGGAATAGTGATTAGGTTGTGATTCAATTTATATGCAACTTTCAGTGGATTGATTCCAACTGAAATATCAGTGAAAATATGTTTTTAAGACAAAGTAATGTCAGATAAATCACAAAAAATGAAAGCAAAGAAACACATCGATTATAGTGGTTCGAGACTCAAGCTCCTACGTCCTCTCTCTCTCCCCGATCTTTTCAGAGAAATCCACTAATCACTTCCCAAGGCTTTTCGACTACCTCAGTAGTTTACTAACCTTTCTAATTTTGAGCTTTTCGACTACCCTCATAGTTTACTAACTCAAAACTCACACAAGCTTTTTTTTTGTCTATCCAAGATAGATTACTCACTTCTCCTCTAGAGCTTTCTGACTACCTCAATGTAGTTTACTCACTCTTTACAACTCCAATCTCACCAACAATCACACTCAAACTACCTTACAAAGGGTTTGGGGTTTCTTGGTTGGTTTCAACTAGGATGAGATATCCTTTACAATAAAGAACAATGCAAAGGCTAGGATATCTCGACTAAGCTTTGGATATATCTTATCAAGCTAGGCTTAGTGGAATGAGCTCTCTTCGATTTAAAGCACTTGGGAAATTCTCAATTTTTCGAAAGTGCTTCAACTTAATAATAAGTTTGAGCTCTTGAGTTGCTTACAAATTTCCGTAACCTTTCAATGTAGAAGGTCACAAGTATTTATAGGCATACACCAAGGTCACTCTTGAAAAACTATCCGTTGGAGAGATAGCTTCGTGAGTTTCCTCTTATGGTGTGTGAGAAATTGCTATATTTAGGGTTTGACACTCCCTAACACGTTTTAGGCAACAGCCTTTCATGTAGCCGGTCTTTACTTTTTGCAGTCTGGAACTTAGTACTTCTGACATCTTTTCAGTGACCTGTCGTTGTTAGTGTCAGTATGGTACAGTGTTGTCTTCCTCTTTTTGACTTTTGTCTCGGTTAAAAGGTAGACAACTCAACGGCTCTTTTGGTTACAATCTCTGAGTGATATAACCTTAACAACACTTTGTCTTAGTTCCTTTTGTCTGCATTTGAATGTCTTAGCAAATATCTATTTTTCAAAGGAATCGCGATCTTCTCAGTATTGCATCCTTCAGATAGATATGTTCAGTGTCTCGGAACATTCAGGTTTATACTGAGCATTCAGTACATTACTGACTCTTGATAATTATCGTGCTTTTAAGTATTCTTGATCTTGATTCTTGATCTTACATCTTACATTACGGTGTCTTGAGTCTTGAGTCTTGAGTTTTGAGGTCTTACGAGTCTTGACGTCTTCTGAGTCTTTACAGATGTCTTGGTGATATCTATCGAGTCTTCATCTTTGAGTCTTCAGTTCCTCAATTTCATCTTCGAGTCTTGATATCTCGATTTCATCTTGAGTCTTGATATCTCGATTTCTCATCGAGACTTGATTTCTTCGTTTCATACTGAAACTTCAGAAACTTCAGTTTCATACTGAAACTTCGGTTTCTTGAAACTTCATCGAGTTCTTGAGAATCTTGAGATCCTAACCCGATCTATATCTGCACGACTATACATTTTAGATAACATCCTCGAATACTCTAAAACTGAATCCTGACTCAACTATCAAGATTATTCTGAACATGTCATACTCAGGGGTTTTGGGATCTAATCAAAATCATATCTTTATTAAATTCATCTCCCAACAATGTGTTATAGGATGCATTTTGTGGGTGGTGTGCACAGTTAATTTATAGAGATTATTCGACAACGTTCCATAACAGATAAATTTATCAAAAGGAGAAATGGTAACAACTTTATTAAAAGTAACCGAATATCCATCAAGGTAAAGTTTAGAAACTGAAATTAAATTCTTTCTAAAATTTGGAACGTAAAGAACATCTCTTAAAATTAAAACTCTGTCTTCAAAAGCAGGTGCACTTCTCCCCCATTTATTTAGCCGCCACTCGTGAAGCATTGCCCAGTGTGATGAGGATCTCATTGTCACTAAGTTGTCGGGTCCACTTGAACCCCTGTAAAGTGAAACAAACATGATCAGTGGACCCCGTATCCACTACCCATAAATGGGAGGCATACGCCGCTAAGCAAGTTTCAACAACTAGTGCGTGAGAATTAACTTTCTTTCCATTCCTTTTAGGTTTGGAACAGGCTGACCTCCAATGTCCTTCTTCACCGCAGTTGAAGCACTTCCCCTTAGCTGGCTTGCTCACTGCTCCACCCTTCTTCACCTTTTCTTTGCCATTGGCAACACTTGAGTTCACTTGCTTGTGGCTTTTGTCCTTTTTCTTGATCTTACCACCCCTTGGCCTAGAAGAAGAAGAGGATTCATTTGCCACCAAGGCTTGGCTCTTTTGCCCCAATATCGCCTCTGCCGAGACTAAAGCTTGCAATAGATCAGGCATCGAGAACTTCTGATTATTCATCTGGTAGTTCAACCTGAAATGTTCAAAACTTTTCGGCAATGAGTGGAGCATGAAATCGATTTGGGTCTCGATGTCGTATTCAGCGCCAAGTACCTCAAGTTTGTTAAGGTGAGCCATTATCTGGAGAACGTGCTCCCCTTCTGCAGGCGTTCCTCCACCATTTTCATAAAGATCAAGTCCTCATGGTGATCCGACGAACCCCACACGGTTTTGATGTTGAAACATCGCTTTAAGACTAGTCATGATGTCTGCAGCGGTCTCAACGTTCTGGTGTTGGTGTTGCAACACATCTGACATAGAAGCCAAGATGGTACACTTTGCCATTTCGTTGGAACGCTCCCAGTTAGCATACTCTTTCTTAACCATTTTAGTTGACTCATTTTTTTACTTTTCTGGTTTAGGTGTAGTGAGAACCCAGTTATGGCTTTGTGCAGTGAGGACAATAGTAAGTTTACGATTACAATCAACGAAGTTTTCACCAGTAAGCAAATTGTCTTTAAGTATATTGAACAGTGGATTAAAAGGTTGCGACATGATGAACTGAAATAAACAATAATATGCATAAGCACAAATATATCACAAAATTCGATCACATGTTTCATATTAAAATCTCAAAAAAAATATGAACATGCATCGCCCAACATCTCAAAAAACAGTTTTTTAAATAAGCCACGGGGTGGGTCATTATTTAAACACATTCAAGCAGGTTATAAACAAGAACAGTTATAAACCTTTAGTATCCAGATTAATAGTTGGCTCCCACTTTACCAATATAAAATTGACAGGGACTTCGGGGAAGTATATGCATATCAATTTTATACCTAAGTAATAACCATGATTAAATCTGTAATTATTATTTCGCTTTTGAACGAGCCTCGTGGGGAGGGTCATAAATCGCCACTAGTAATAATCCACAATCATCCATTTGGAATTCATTCATGTGAAAGCTAACTTTTGACCGTCCCGTGGGGGAATTTCTCCAAAAGAATTCACAAATAAATAAATCATGGAGGTCAAAATTAATTCAATTTTATTATCCGGAATAAAATTGTTAATTAATTATTTAAACATACTTAGTAATTTTTTAAGGTGAGATTTTTCATTGGGCAACTCTCATGTAAACACATTTAAACAAATTAAATAAAGCACAAGAAAACACAATAATAAATCAAGCAAAGCGAAAAAATAAACATATTGGGCACTTATTATCCAATTGTCATGGTTTGATTTTTCTTGGCTTGATTTTGAAGAAACGCCGTCTTGAATTTCTCCCACTCGATCATCTCGAAAAGAACTCCATCTCAAAACGCCACGCCAAGTAGCTCGCAGCCGGGATGCACGCCCGCATCCGGCCGGCCCCTTGGCCGAGTTAGCCTCGGCAGCCTCAGCACGCCTCGGCAGGCACCGTCCGCCCGTGCCTCGGCCGCCTCGGCGGCGACTCGGCGGGCAACAGCGTATCTGCGTGCTTTCGCGCTCGCCGACCTCGCCCTCGCGTGGATCTTGGCGGTGCCGTGCATCCCAGCGTCATGTCGCCGCCATCGCCTCGGGAGTCGCCCATGGTCCTGCGCCCATGCGCTTCGCCGGTCTTGTCGCCAAATCGCGCCAGCGTCGCCCGTCCAGCGATCCGCCCGATCGCCCGTAACGCCAGCGCCCATCCAGCGGCGTCGCGTCAGCGCGTGCCTCCCTGTACGCGTTCACGCTGATCTTACCGTCGTCGCGTGGGATTACGGATCTATCCTTTAATTCTTCGTCTCCGCCTCCGTTTCTGATCCGGTTACAATTTATTTATAAAAATAAATAAACCTAGATCTAGACGAGTCTATTACATTGATCAAATTAAACAAATCCTAATCTACTCGTGGATTTTCTCACGAGGCAAAACGAATTCGAACGAATCGAATTAAAAACCACAATTTATATGCATGCATAAATAAACACATTAAATTCCATGACAATTAGATACCTGCAAAAAAGATCTAGCAATTCTACTATCCAATTTCAAATTTAATGAAAACGAATTAAATTACAATTTAAAATTCAGAGCCCGAAACCGAGGCTCTGATACCAGTTGTTGGGGAATTAATTGCACGGATCTATTCGGGATAAATATTTAAATACAAATTTAATTATGATAATTATTACTAGCATGAATTAATCCTATATTAATTCAAATAATAATTCAACGACAAATCATGCATATAATCAATTCACGTAAATCCTACGCATGCGAAATTTCTACTAGTTTACGTGAACGTACCTCTTGGAGTGGCAATGGTCTTGTTGATTAGACACACTAAAAAAACCTTTCCAAGTATATTCCCTTAATCCTTGCTCGACAATCCGGTGGTAGGATGCTCGCGAACAATTAACAAAAGGAAAATAAACTTTGTTGCACCACCTTTGTGGATTTTCTAATTTTTCCAGCACATGGAATTGTATTTGGGAATGAAACACTCATCCCCTATTTATAGAGGTGTGGTGGTCGAAAATTTGGGATAAAATAATATGGGAAAATCTTTTTCTTGATCTCCAAGAAATCTTGAATATATCTCATATATTCTTTTCTCCATAATTAAAATATTCCACAAAAATCCCAACTCCTCTTTGTTATGGAATTTTCGAAATATTAGGGAACAATAATCCAAGATTTGGATCTTCTTGAATTTATGAGATATTCTTGTATTTCAAGAAATACATATCTTTCATAATATATTTTCAAGAAAATCAAGAAAATCTTTCTTGCCCTTTATATTCAAAATTTTCGAAAATTATCCCCATAAATAACCAAGTGGAAAATTTCTTGAATTTAATGAGATAATCTTGTATTCCAAGAATACATATCTTCATTCCATAACAAAATTCAAAGAAAATCTTTCTCCCTCTTTTATTTATGATTTTGAAATTATGAAAAAAAAATAAGCAACAAATTTATTTTATTTTTAAACACCTTTTTTAGGTTATTGGACTTTATGTTGGGCTACTTAGGGGGCCTTTAGGAGAATTAAGATTGGACCTTCCAATGGATCTTGAATTATCAATATTGAGCCACAATATTATTCAAGCCCATAAATATTAATTAATCCCACTACATAATTAATATTGCACTATCCATCTTAACCCATATTACGGTCAATATGGCTCCGGTTATTATTTCCGTGTTTAAGATTATCTAGCCCATTAATTAATTCAAGCCACTGAAATAGCTTTCCATTAATTAATATCTTTTGTCCTTGGTTAAGGAACGGTTCAACATTATTATCCATACCGGAAACTAGTTCCACTTTCAAGATTTGGTATGATAAAGCTTATGAACCTCCCAAGGGGCAAATCGAACAAAGCGTGCTTACACGATTCTCCAGATTAAATCTTAGCAATCGCGATGTGACCAATACTATTGCCCAAGATAAAAAGTATTGAATCTCGTTGGTTCTCTACCCGTGATAAGTCAAAGCAATAGTTACCAACCACACGTGATCCTATTTAAGGAACGAAGATTAAGAAATAACGAACCACTGAGGTCTAATTCTTCCTTGTTCAGTTCTGAAGAATTTGTCCTCTTGTAGGTCCTATTCAGTGCATCAGTCATGCACTAGTGTAATCTCTTGGTCAAGACAAGTCAATCTGAGCCTTACACTTCAACCTTTCACGATGGATTGTTCATTTCCATCTAGGTCGTGAATGGTGTACTTTTGGTTACAAGGGACTGTTAATTTAATCTTACGTGATCCGTATCACTAAATTAACTACAATGTAACACGTACTATTTATTGAACAGTTATGCAGTAAATATATGTAACATTCGATGATATTTAAAGCATCAGTGATAAACAATTTATTTCAGTAAATAAGTCCGAAATTCAGTTTTGATTATACAAAGTAAAAACATACTTTCTAGTATAATCCCTACAAAAGGTATGTGCCAAGATCCAAAAAATGATAGCACAGAGGAGGGAGGCATCAAGGGTTTGCCAGCCAGTAAAATCATCTGAGCACATCTATGAAGTATCAGGATTTGATGGTACAAGGTATGCTGTTAACTTGAAGGGACACTTGTGTGACTTTAGGGAATGAGATGTTAGTGGAATCCCATGCAAGCATGTTATAAGTGCAATCTGTTCTCAAGGGGAAGATGTAGAGGATTATGTACACAAGTGTTACTCTGTTGAGGTGTACAATGAGGTTTATTCTAACTCTGTTCCCCCATGAATGGTGAGGAGTTGTGGAAAATAACTAGCTACATACCCCCCTTACCACCTAACTTTTGAAAGAGAAACACTGGTAGGCCTAAGAGAAAGAGGAGAGAAGGAGCTGGTGAAGAAGAAGTGAACAATGAAGGAAGCTGGTCAAACTATGCCTAGGCAGAGTTACAAAGTCAAATGTTCATTATGTGGAGAAATTGGGCATAACAAGAAGGGTTGTAAAATGAGGAAGATTGTTGAGGCTATGATAGCCGAGGAAGAGAACAATGGAGATGATCAACCTGAAGAAATGACTCAAGGAGAAGACATTCCACCAATGACTCAAGGAGCTGATGAACCTGTTGATGTAAGTTCTGACTCATTAATTATGTTTCATCTATATTTTTACCTAAACTGATTAACATGTACATGTGTAGGAGGTTCCTCTGATCAAAAGGGCCACCACAAGGAAAGGGAGGGCAAAATTAGTTGTTGTTTCAAAAAGAAGAAGAAGAAGAAGAAGAAGAAGAAGAATTCAGTCTCAATTGGAGATTCTTCAAGGAGTGCAGCAGAGGTTGTATGATTATGTTAATATTTTACTGGTTTTTCATCGTATTTTCTTATTATGTTCATTACTAATTCATTCTGTTTATAGGGGTCAACTACATCATTTGCTCCCAATAACTTTATTGGAGGAGGACCATCACAGAGGGTTCCCAATGTAAGAGGGATTTTTTGCTACATGTTCTTATTTCATCTTAATAACATGTTCTTATTGTCCTTGTTTCAATTATAGGTTCAGAGTTCTGCTACATTTACTCCCAATAGTTACATTGGAGGAGATGTGGAGGGTCCATCTGTGGGAGGTTCAACAGTGGCTGATGAGGATGGAATGAGAGTCACAACAATTGGGGGTAAGAAGTTTGTCACATAGACCAGTCTCACAAAAGCTGCTATGTCAATGAAAGGGAAAGGTAAAAAGAAGTAGATGAGGGTTGGGGTAGGATAGGGGTAGGTTTGGATAGTTTTTTTTGTCATTAACCACTACAATCTCATTGTCTTTTATAGTATACTGAAAAAACTCAACTTTTGTGCTTATAATGGTATCAGATTGTGGTGGCTTAAGATTGGTGGTATATTTTGGTAAATACTATGTGGGTAAAGGTTTATGATCTAGTATATTTTGCTACTGATTGGTGATTTGCTATTGATGGGGGTGAAAGTGATGTATATTTTGCTGCAGATTCATGGTATATTTGGCTTATAATGATCTTAGTTTTTGCTATTATTGGTATACTTTGTATTTTGTATTGATGGTGTCTTGGTTTGAATTGTTTGTATGTATTGGTGTGCCATGGATGTTGGTTGAAAGTTAACATAAAACATAGACAAAATAGGATATTACATTAGATAGCATTAGAACATTACATATTTGGCATTACATTAGATAGCTTTAGGACATTACATTAGATAAGATATTAGTACTAGAACATTACAAAAGAGTACCAAAATAGGACTCACATTAAGATGCAAGAAACTAACCAAACCACTGTAAGGTCCTAGATGCAAGAACCAGAAGTAGTACAATCAAAATTAGTTTTTTCAATTTCAGTAGTTCCTTGATTGCTTCAGTCAGAACCTTGATTTCTTGAACCAGATTCTTCATCTCCTCAGTCACCTTAGTGTAAGTGTCTTCACCTTGGCTATCATTCTTGTCAACAACCTCCTTATTGTTATCATCAGCCCACATAAAAAAATCACATCCACCACCTTCACTTAGGGAGTCAGGACAGTTATGAAATAACCTTCCTCTACTTCTAGGCTTCTGAGAAACGTATGTACGACAAGCTTTTCCACAATAGCAAATAAGGTTGTGTCGGATTCGAGTAGAAGATGTAGAAGACATGGTGTGTTTAGGTGTTTTTGGATTTGAATTTAGTGTTGAATGTTATGCTTCTTTTTTCATGAATGTGTTGTGTTGAATGTGTGAATATATGTGGATGTATATATATCAGCTGTGAAGACTAGTTTTTGAGAAAAAATTGGTGGGAATGGGACCAAAAGTGCAAGTAAAGAGGCGCCAAAAATAGTGATTGGCTGAAAATTGGAGGCAAAAATTGTGATTTGCTGAAAATTGGCGCAAAAAAAAATGGAAGGAAGATTTTGGGTTTCTGGAACCTATGGGACCATATGTGCAAGTGGGCCCAGGTGAGTTAATTGATTAATTATGTGTTAATTATGTTTCATAACTTATGGGACTGAAAATGCAAGTAGTTGAAAGGTGGTTAAGCCTTAATTGGGTATTAATTATGTCTCATAACTTATGGGACCACATTTGCAAGTCAACTTAACGGAAACTGTCACGGTGGGACCACATTTGCAAATTAAAAATTTTGTGGGACTAAATTGTCAGTGGTGTGACTAGATCGAAAACACGGTGTGGTTCATGGGACCAAAAGTGCAAAAACACTCATTTTTTGCACTTTGATTGTGCCTTGTTGTGTATTTTTTACAATTTTTTTAACGACAGACAGGGTAAATTTAGCATAAATCAACTCTCCTTCTTCTAAAGTACTAAAGTGTCAATACTCAATTTATGTTTCATCTCATTATGAGATCGTTTCATGCAAGTGTATCTTTTTTTCATATAATCCGCAATGGATTCGATTATATAATTAATTATCATGATTATTAATTTGGCTCTATAAGGGTTAGAGCATTCACAATGATCCATTCATTGAGTGTTTAAACATTAAATAATTGGAGGTTGGTGTTTAAAATCATTGTGAGTGTTTCTTTAGATTGGAGAGAGAGTGACATCCATCCAAAATGATGGATGGAGACTGGAGAGAGAAAATATTTTTTTGTAAAAAAATAGATTATGAGATGATTGTGAGACTCATAAAAGGTGTGTGAATGAATGAATAATTGATAACCATTGTTATAGTTTGTTTAAACAATTAAATACTCACTCTGTTCCAAACTATTTGTACAATTTCCATTTTGGACCGTCCCAAATATTTTTGTACATTTTTTAAATAGCAAAACTCATTTTAACTAAAACCCTTCAAACACGATTTATATACCATATGTCACTCACTCATACCATCAATATTTTATCACCTCTAATAAATATTATTCTACTTTACAATAAAGTAGAATTATCTATTACCCTCAACATTTTATCACCTCAAATATTGATAAACAACTCTACATTGCACACAGTAATTGTACAAAAAAATTTGGGATGGAGGGAGTATTTGAAAATTAGTGATGTAGAGATGATGTAAAGGAGAGAGAGTGAATGTATGGATGAATTTTCATCCATCCATTGTAGATGCTTAAGAGAGCATAAAAAATGAATCATCTTATGTACTTTACAATGCATTATGAATTCTCAATAGTACTTTACGGGGCATTTCTCATTGTGGACGGACTGTTCACTCCCACAACTTTTTTTTTCTTTTAATATTTATAATTTCTTCTTGTATTTATATTTTTAATTTTCATATTATCATTTTGTTTATTTTTTAATTCTTATTTTAATAATTTTAATATAATTAAAATATTAATTAAATGCTAGATAATATTTAAATCATATTTAAATCACACAAAATACATTAATGTAAAAAATTATAGGTTGATGTAATACACAAAATACATTAAATGATCAATATAAATTTAAAATAAAAATGATTATGTAATTATTAACTTCCATTTTACATAAATTTAATTCAATAAAAAATAAGAATAGTATATGTAGAGTAAAATGTAGAGCAGATAATTGGAGATGAATTTAAGTGTTGCGCGAAGTTTGCTGTAGAGTGGCACAAATAGTTGGATATGGTCTTACACTTCACTCATCTATTAGAGCAATTCCATTGGTGTGTTATTCATTGGTTATAACCGTTATCACCATTGTGGACGAATGTTATAACTCAAATTAAGTTTCTCTCTCTTCGTCTGGGTTAGTGCAGACTAACCAAAAAAAAGAAATTAAAGGCCACATATTTTATGGGAGCGTGTGTTCCACATAGTTGAGGAGTGAAACAGAGTTTATCCCACGCACCTAAAAAGGAAGTGGGGGTAGGGGACAAAAAACTGACGCAATGCAATTCCTATTAATTACTTTTTTTTTTCTTTTCTCCTTTTCTTTTGTTTTGGAAATTAAATAAGCATACAAATTTGGGGTTATTGAATCAATTTATTTGGAGTAGATATATCCGTTGCATAGTTTTAGTAAAATGAAAAATATAGAAGATACAGTAAATTTATCCGTTGCAACAGTGATATTTTTTAACGGTAAAAAAAAAAAAATCTATAAATATGATACATATTCACCATTTTTTAGTATTATTTCACTCCATATTTCCTCCCCTCTTAATTTTATTCTTGTTTTTGTGTTCTTGAAATTTTTATTTTCATATCAAATGGACAAAAATAATAGAGAGTTTCCTAGGAATTTATTCAATCATCCTCTCTCTCAAAGTTCAATGAATCCACAAAATTTTCAATATTCTCAATTTGATTCATCTACTCAATTTCCACTCAATTACGGTAATTTTTCTCATACTCCTTCATATTCTCAAAATTTTCAAGGTCACAGAAATTTCGTTGACAACTCGAGCAACTCTTTTCCATCAAATCTTTCCACTCCGACATCCGAATATTGGCAACACTCATCGGAGCAACATTTCAGACAGTCTCCGCCTCAAATATTCTCTACTCCACGAGCAACCGGGATGTCATCAAGATATCAAAATGATAAAGAACCGGAAACTCCAACTTTCGTCCCTGAGACACAACTATCTCAACCTTCAACCCCGATTGATTTAGAAAATTCAGAGCAGGAGTATGCCGCTGGTGAAGTGCATACGTCTAGCATGTGGACAATTGAAGAAGACGAGCAACTAGCAAATTCTTTTGTCACGATAAGTGATGATCCCATCATCGGCAATGATCAGAAATCGGCGGCGTTTTGAAAGAGAGTCACAAATTACTACAACAAGAATCGTCCCACTGGTGCTCCAACACGACGTCTCGAACAAGTGAAGCCACATTGGCTTAATACAATTGGGTCAAAGGTAAATCTTTTCAACTCTTGCTATAATAGTATTTCTAGTGTCTACAGAAGTGGAACAAACAATGAAGACATAATGCGTACGACACACGATAAATTTCGAACTTGCAACGGTAAAAAATCGTTTAATTACGAGAATGTATGGAGGATTGTAAAGGACCGTCCAATGTTTTCTCCACAATACAATGATTCCATAAATGCATCAAAGAAAGCAAGGACCTCCGACTCAGACACAAGTAACAACTCTGCTGGATTAGATTTTGATCTAAACATCGACGACACTCGTCCGATTGGGCAGAAAGTAGCCAAGAGAAAAGCAAAAGTAAAATCCAAGGCTAGATCAGGGTCAATGGGAAATGATAAGATCGAACAGTGTCTTGAAAAATGTACGGATTACACCGATTCTAAAAAAAGAGAAGTCATAGCACTTGAAAAGGCTACTGCATTGAAAGAGCGTGAAGTGCAAATGGATGAATGGAAATTTGTTTACCAAGATACCTCAAGTTGGACAGATGAGCAACGTGCCTCACACCAACATGTGTGTGCGAAGATTGTTGCTCAGTGGAATTCATAGAATAATCTATCAGTCTTATCTTTATCTTATTAATGTATTTTTTTAATGTTTTTATGTTAATTTATCATTTATGTAATTCCAATTTATTTCAATAAATATATTTCAATTAATGTATTAATTTGACATTTATGTTGTAAACTACTCATTAAAAACTAGCCGTTAAAAGACTAGCCATTGTAAACTAGTCGTTTAAAACTAGTCGTTAGAAACTAGCCGTTAAAAAATTAGCCGTTGTACTAGCCGTTCCAAGGTAATAGATGTGTATATATATATATATGTCTTATGTTGTGAGGTTCTTCACATCCTACATTCTTCACATCCTACATTTTAAGATTAACCTCTCAAATACCCTTACTCCAAAATGTCTCAATATTCCATGAGTTCAAGCCAATCTGATGAATCGGATGACCAACCTGGTTCACCTGGTGAACAAATGATGTTAACGATTCTCCAACATTTGGAAGACGATATGCACAATTAACGAACCAGGAGATTCATCGAGAGAAACCGTGAAGAGGGACAGTTTAGGCTTTTCAACGATTATTTCTCTCCAAGTCCAGTGTATCCAGATCACATTTTCCGAAGAAGATTTCGCATGCGAAGGGATTTATTCATTCACATTTTGAATGAACTAAGAAATCGATCTCTTTTTTTAATCAAAGGCTCGATGCAACTAGAAGACAAGGGTTATCATCACTACAGAAGTGCACTGCAGCGATTCGTCAATTGGCTTATGGAGTTCCTGCTGACAATCTTGACGAGTACCTACGAATGGGTGAATCAACTGTCATTAAGTGTCTTTTCAAGTTCTGTGAAACTGTGGTTGAAGTATTTGGTGCTCACTACTTGAGAAGGCCTGATCACAATGACACTCAATGTCTTCTCCAAATGCACGAGTTGAGACATGGCTTTCCAGGCATGTTAGGAAGCCTTGACTGCATGCACTAGGTGTGGCGAAATTGCCCCGTTGCTTGGAAAGGCCAATTTACAAGAGGTCATGGGTCAACTACAATCGTTCTTGAAGCAGTCGCGTCTCAAGACCTATGGATATGGCATGCATTTTTTGGAGTTGCAGGATCACGCAACGATATCAATGTGTTGAATGAGTCTCCTCTATTCAACAACGTCTTACAAGGCTCTGCACCGGAGGTTAGTTTTACTGTGAATGGAACGCGGTATAATAAAGGTTACTATCTGACAGATGGTATTTATCCGGAATGGTCAACTTTTGTTAAAGTTTTTCCTACGCCACTTGATCCTAAGAGAAAATTATTTAAGGAAAGACAAGAATCTGCGAGAAAGGATGTCGAACGAGCATTTGGTGTGGTCCAAGCACGTTGGGCAATTGTTAGAGGGCCAGCTCGTTATTGTTAGAGGGCATAATGTTAACATGTGTTATTTTGCATAATATGACCGTCGAAGATGAGGGAGACATGGTTACAAATTGGAACTGCGATGAAGGCGATGAGCCCACACATACGACACAAGGCGCTAATCCGGAATTTAGGGATTATCTCCGGAGGAACACCGAGCTACGTAACAATCAAGTTCATCACCAACTTCGTGCCGACTTAGTGGAACATATTTGGGCTCGATCTGACAATAATTGATATAATGTGTTTATTTATCGTTTCAAAATAGTTAAGTCTTTAATTATTTTAATTGAATTATTTTCTTAATGTTGAATATGTTGTACTCTATTTATTTTCACTTGATAGTAAAAATTTTAGTTGTAATGTGTTGTCTCAATTAAATAAATAGATCTTTTAATTAATAATAATAATAATCTTTATTAGTTAACAAAGTGTGTTAGTATTAAATATTTATTTCAAATTATAAAATATATTTATTGATATTTTAAAATTATAGACAAAATAATTTTAATATATTCATTTATTAAATTTTAATATATTCAAATATTTAAAAACAATTGTATAGTTTTAAAACATTAAATTAAGAAATAAAAATTAAAAAGAAAATATGATTGAGTGGTTGGTCCCACAAAAATGAGTTATAACTTTTAAATGGTTGTGGGAGTTAGTGGGGTTGAGTTATTTATGTAAGAATGATGACGTGACGGTGAGGTGGAGGGGAGTGGAGAGTTATAACTCCATCACCACTGTGGATGCCCTTAAATTATATCGGTATTTTGAGATCAACACACTCAAAATAATCCAAAAAATCATGTCACGTCAACGACCTACTGTGCCCGAGTAGATATCCCACCAACTCTCTACTTAGCTGACAATAAGAAAATCTCCCTCTACGGGCCCACATGGGAGGAACAACAATTAAGTGTGTTTGCAAACTCACAGTTTAGAAGTACTTCTCAGAAGTTAAAGGGGTTGTTTTCAACCACAACTCAAGTGTATAAAAGTTTTTTTTAAAAGGTGGTGTGACTCATCTTTAAAAAAAAAACATCTTTACCCTTTTAGTTGTGTTTCAAAACACATACAAAGTTATGAGAGTGCAATTTAAAAAATAAGTGTTTCTGCCCCCTACATTAGAGCTTGCAAACACACCCTTAGTATGTGTTTGCAAACTCAAAAATATTGTGCATAACTTTTTTTTAAAGTTGTTAGACTAAATTAAAAAAAAAACCCAGTGTTTCTAACGTTTCTATAGAGTTTGCAAACAGGCCTTCGTTCCTCCACAACCTACTATAATGCTAACGGAGAATGTAGCGACCATGTTCTACAATCCTGAAGCCATCCACCAGATGATAGGTTTTTTGGCTCACTAGCTACAAGGTGTCGAAACATACTCAAGTTCCTCAGATCCCAGTTGCTCTCGCATGTTTGATCCACCATGCGATCCTTTGAGTTAGATACATAAAGGTGTGCAAAGTTAGGCAGGTTGGTAATCATCGTCATTGGGAGCTGAACATATAGCAAATGAGAATCTGATCCTGTATGAGACCGTCTTATATAAATTTTTATCAAATATAAACACACAAGACACTGTTTGGTAGCCTAGGTGAGTTATTGACAAATAAGCAATCGGTGAGTTAAGACCCAAGCGATTGTGGTATTTAATATAATTATGTGTTCAGTAACCTATGTTCAAAGAATGAGATAATCAATATATAAAAAACATAAACATACATAATACAAAATTATCCTCATTGAAAAAATTGACAATCTCAACAAATTTCTTTAAAAAAAATTGGGAAAAAATTGAACCAGCGGTCTAAAAGCACATCTTCAACATAATTGCCTATTAATAATCTGCAATTACTGAAAAAATGGAGAAAAAAGGAATTCAATAATCAAGAAATTAAAGTAGCACAGATTTAACACAAATTCGCTTAACATTCAGTAGATCTCAACTTGGATCTCTTCAATTCACCTTTTCACAAAACTCGTTTAATATTTGCTTATGAAATTGTCATCTAATTCTTCTTGATCTGCATTTGATGCTTTATCGTCGTCTTAGAGCGTCGGTGTCCATCCAACAACCCCATTCAAAGGGTAGCTTCCGGTAACAACCTCAATACCTTCACCATCGAAGATGTTGCATGAGCTTTAATGAATTTCTCCTGAGAACATCGCGGTGACTAAAAGAGGCGTAGAGAGAAGAAAGAGAAAATAAATTTATGCTAAGTTTTTCATTTAATACATGAGGGTACTCTTGTAAATGATTACGACTATCTGGGTTACTGTTACTTCACAAGATTTCATATGTTCAAAATGGATCGACTACATATCACACTGGAACAATAAATAAGGGTAAGCCTATCCCATCTCTTGGGTCTTGCCAAGTGCTACCAAACATCCATTAATGACTGATAATGTGTTTATCATGGCCTAATCGGTGACACCAAAGAGGGCGTAGATGATGAAAATCAGATGATTTTTAAATTACTGAAATCTCTCTCTCTATATATATATATACTAATAGAGAGTTTTTTTTTCTAATATGTCATCTTGTAGTTAATTTGAATGTTGTGTCGTCTTGAAGATAAATTGAATAAGATATCACATTTTATTATATTGGTGTTTTATTTTTCTATTGGTTTGTAGATAAGATCATGTTTATCGGCATCCGAGATGCCCAGAGCATGAGATACGACAAAAAAAACTAAAAAAAAAATCAAAAATGGAATATATGGGATGACCTTGGTTATGGCGTGAACATGGGCGAGAGATTATGCCCTCAACTTTCTCTTGACAAGTGTCAGTTTCTTATTGGGCAGACGTGTTTTATTTAGATAACCTTAGATTTCAATTTATCTATAAAAAAAAATCACCAAAATTAATAAAATAAATTTCTCTATAAATAGAGAACAATATTGATATACTTTGGATCACAATCTCAAACACTCTCATTTCTCTTCTTAACTTGTGTCAAATCTCCTAATTTTTATCATTTTCTACGTGGATCCAAATCATCCCAATTATTCTCCCTACTCCCAAAACCATTCAAATTCTCAAAATTATCAAAACTTCGAATCCTTTTTGAATACTGATAATTCTCAATTTTCTCAGTATTATCAGAATTCTCATTTTTCTCCGAATTTGAACCAAGTTCCTATCTCTGAACAAGTTCAAATATCGGAAAATATCTCTTGCGACTTGTTCGGAAAGAAAAAGAAGAAGGTGATAAAAAAAACAATGGTCCGTTAAAAAAGATGTTGCATTTATGTCATGTTGGTGTTTAATTAGTGAAGATGGCACGGTTGACAAAAATCAAAAGGTGACAAAAGTGTGGGAACGAGTACATGATATGTACGAAAAAACTCAAAAATAAAAGTCAGATGAGTTAAATGAAAATAATATAGAGATGATGAGAAGTCGTTGGAAACGAATTAATGAAAGTTGTAACAAGTTGATGAAAGCACTCAAGGAAGCACATACACGATATAGAAGCGGAATGAGCCAAGGTGATATTGATAAAGAGGCTCATGAAATTTATTTTGTTAACACTAAACACAAGTTTACCGACTTGGTTGTGTATAATGAAGTTTTGAGTAAACATCCCAAGTGGCAAGTAAATTTTGATTGTGCTCCAACGCGTCCACGTGCTGAAGATGAAGAGGATACTGAAGAAAGTGGTGGTAGCTCAAAGAGATCTAGGACCAGTGAAGAAGGGCAGTATTCAAACCCCACTAATCCAGAAACTCCAGGCAGCGACAATTCAACTATTCCACGTCCTATAGGTAGAGATAAGACGAAGAAAGGAAAAGGTAAGGTGTTGTCAGATGAAGTTATTGAACAAATTCGTGCAATGAGAATCACTAGAAAAACTAAAGTTGAAGCGGTTTGAGAACGAATCAACATACAAAGAAAGAGAACAAATGAAGAAAGGGGAGAAGAAAATGGAGCTGCAACTTGCTCTTTTATCTAGATTGATGGACAAAGATCACTTATTACCAGAAGAAGACGAGATGAAAGTTCATCTTTTAACATTGTTCAAATAATCAATGTCAGTTGTTTTCAATACTTTTACTTTTACTTTGTTTTTTTTTTTTGGGTTTTGTCTTGTAAGCTTTTTTAATTTGTGTGACTTTATTTAATTTCATGTAATCTCAATTAGTAATTTTAATTATGAAATCGTTCATTGTAATTTTTCTGTTAGTAATTTTTATGTATCTCCATTAGTAATTTTAATATTAGTAATTTTCGTGTATTACATTGCAATTTTTCAATTAGTAATTTTCATGTATCAACCACATGACAAGTTACATCACTCCACTATTAAAAGTAATGACAAGTTGGGAACCTCCATTATTAAAGCTACATTTGCTCACATGTATATCTTAAGTGTGAATCATTACATCACTCCACTATCAAAAGTCATGACAAGTTGAGAACCTCCATTATTAAAGCTACCTTTGATCACATGCATATCCCAAGTGGGAATCAACCACATGACAAGTTACATCACTCCACTATCAAATGTACTTTTCGTATATACCACATGACAAGTTGTACTCATCCATATTCCAAGTGGGAATCAAACCATATGCCAAGTTATATCTCTTCCATTATTGAAGGTACCTTTCTTTACTCTTTAGCTTCCTATAAATCATACTTGAAACAACATCATACTTACACCAAAATCCTTATCTTTACTCTTTAGCTTCCTCTCAAATATAATTACTACCCATTTGTATTACCTATTTCAATGAAAATCCCTCGATAGATTCAGATTCAAACTCAAGTTCAGATTCATGTAATTTGAATGATCTTGATGAATGGCAAGAACGGAATGCTCAGCAAAATCGTGAAATAGATCGCATGATCGAGGATATGGTCTTAAGCAATCTTAATATGACCGGAGGAGATTCCGTTCCTAGAGCTAGAAGAAGGCATTGTGAACGGGAACGCGAGCTGTTGGAGTTATATTGGAAAGTATGCTTTTACTTTGTATAACCAAACTGAATTTCTTATTTATTTACTAAAATAAATTATTTATCACTGTTGCATTAAATATTATTGAATGTTATATGTTGGGATATTTTAGTTTTGATGAATTATGCCAAAACATTATCAACTTGTGTTTTTGAAGCTAATCTACAGATAACAAGTTGAGGGGGAAAGAGAGAACAAGTTGAGGGGGAACTCACGAAATCAGACATAGATGATCGAGATCAGACGAGGCTGCAGACGAGACTGATAGAGATCAGATGAGTAAGATGAGTTCCGGAGGTAATCGATGAAATTTGAAAGCAAAATTAGAAGAAAAGAAAAGCTAAGCCACCGATCGGAAGAATCGGTTACGTTAGTGATCAGATCGAAGACCGGATCGGATGACCGGATGTCGGATCGAAGAGGAGCAGATGAGACCGATCAAGATCAGACATGATCGAGATCAGACATGATCGAGATCAGACATGATCGAGATCAGATAAGTTAACCTGATATGCTAACCCGATATGCTAACCTCGATGTAATCGACCGATGCAGATAAACCGATATGCCGACTGATGTTATAATCGATTCGATCATGTGAGCCGATCCGATCAAAGCGAGAAGAAATCGATATCGAAAACCGTAAATCTGATATCGACGACGAGAAGAAATCGAAGAGAAGTCATATCTCGAAGTCATGTTCATCGAGAATCGAACGCCGATGATCGCTTAGCCACTGAAAAGCAGGACCGAGGGTCGATGTCCAAGTCCAAGAGTCAACTCAAGAAGCCCGAGTGTCAAGATACCCGACGCATAAGGTCCGGCCAAGAGAAGTCTGTTGAATCAAGAACTCAAGACTCAGAGAAACTCAAGACTCGTAAGATCCTCAAGAATATAGCCGTTAGATTCACCGACGCGACCAACGAGAGAAGACAACCACCAGTAAAAGGTCAGCAGGTTTTACAAAATATTATGGATTTGAATGAGACTCCATCCAACGGTAACATTCAAATCCACACTATAAATACAAGTTCTTCCTTCATTATTCGTGTGTGAAATACGTGAAAACACCATTGAAGCTACAGAGCCGAATCATCTAGCATTTTCACCATAGAACACTGAGCAAGAAATACACGCATATATTCAAGAGTGTTCTACCCTAGATCTAAGCACAAATGTAATATCCTAGTTTTTAAAGAGATTTTCCCATCCTTAGCATTGAGGCTAAACAAATGTAAGGGAAAATCTCAACCTAGTTGGAAACCAAACAAACCTTACCCAAATCAGTTTGATAGGATAAGTTTGTAGGTGAGTGTGAACTCGGTAAACATTTAGCAATCCCGAAAGGGAGGGTAGACAATCTCGTGAGGGAGATAAGTCCCGTTTGAGTGTGAACTCGGTAAACATCTGTTGGGTGTTGGACTAACACGTTAAACTAAGTTCAGTTGGTTAAGTAGGTGCCCCTGCTGAAAGGGAAGAGTGGATGTAGGAGTTGGACTCCGAACCACTATAAAATCGTGTGTTCTTTACTGCTTTATGTTCTTACTTGTCATATGCATTTGATTATAAGCAAAACACACATCGTTCTTAAAAGCAAAAAAAAAAAAAAAGTAATTGGAATCACTCTGCCCTTACCCCTGTTTTATATGTATTACATGGTATTTTCCGCACTCATGGGTTTTCAAACGGGACCAACATTATATATATTTACTGCATACCTATTCAACAAATAGTATGTGTTACATTGCGGTCGGGATCTCCTGTTACACAATTGTGTTACATCTCCTGTTACATTATTTAGATTTGCGCCATGTGTTGATCTCACAATATCTATAAATATAAGAATAACATCCTAACATTTTTTTTTTATTATTTAGGAAATTATATATTTTTTTAGTAAAATATTTTTTCCTTTCAAATTTCATTCCAAATTTTTTTTATAAACATATTTATAATTGATTAATTTAAGCTATACACATATAGATTAACTAATAATTAATTTTGTTAATTATTTAATCGGAGTACGCATATTCTAATCTTAATCTACCATATAAATCTAATATTGAATAAAAAAACAAAAAAAAATATTAGAAGAAAAAAGACTAACAACATATGTTAAAAAAAGAAAAGAAATTTCAGTATTAAAAAATATTATAAAATTTTATAACCAAACTCAATAATTAATACATATAAAACTTCAATGTATTAATATAAAATTTATATGTACTTATAATTAAATTTAATATAATTAATATAACAACTATATGTAATTAATAACTGTAAAAATTATAAAATTTTTGAAAATAAAATATTTTACCTAATAGGAGTAATAAATTTATAAGAAATTATATTTTTTTATAAAAAAATCTTGCAACACACACATGTATAAAACATAATAATAAATTAAAATTACATAAAAATATGTTGTTAACATTCAAATAGAATGAATGATTTTCCCATTCTTTTTAAAAAAAAAATCCCCTAAACGTGTGATTTTTAATCAAATAATTCCTTCTAATTATAAATATATTTATAAGATTTTTTGGAGGGATCTGGAAAGAATTAATTTTTTACTAAAAATAAATATAATTTCCTAAATAGAAAAAAAAGTTATGTTAGGATGTTATCCTTGCATTTATAGATATTGTGAGATCAACACATGGCGCAAATTTAAAGGATGTAATAGGAGATGTAACATTATTGTGTAACAGGAGATCCTGACCGGTTACATTGTAGTTAATTTGGTGATACCAGATCACGGAAGATCGAATTAACAATTCCTCGTAACTAAGTGCAAAAACCCACAACCTAGATGAAAATGAACAATCCATTCGTGAAAGGTTGAAGTGTAAGGCTCAGATTGACTTGTCTTGACCAAGAGATTACACTAGTGCATTATGATGTGCTGAATAGGACCTACAGGAGGATACATTCTTCAGTACTGAATATAGAAGAATTAGACCTCAGTGGTTCGTTATTTCCTAATCTCCGTTCCTTAAATAGGATCGTGTGAAATTAATAACTATTGCTTTGACTTATGATGGGAAGAGAATCAACGTGATTCGATACCTTATATCTTGGGTAATATTATTAGTTACATGACGATTGCTAAGAAGCTTTATCATACCAAATCTTGCAAGTGGAAATTTATTTCCGGTATGGATAATAATGTTGAGCTGTCTTTACTCCAAGGATAAAGATATTAATTAATATAAAGCTTTTTCAGTGGCTTAATTAATTAGTGAACTAAATAATCTTAAACACGGGAAATAATAACCGGGGAGCCATATTATTGTAGCATCGTAATATGGATTAAGATGGATAGTTCAATATTAATTTTATAGTGTAATAAATTAATATTAATGGGCTTGAATAATATTTTGGCTTAATATTAAAGTTTCATAGCCCATTGGAGGTCCAATCTTAATTCTCCTAAAGGCCCCTCGAATAGCCCAATATAAAGTTCAATTAATGAAAAGGAGAAGAAAATATTATTGCCCTATTTTTCAACATTATTTTTGAAAATAATTAAAGAAGGAGAGATAAAAAGATTTTCTTGGAAAGATTTTTATGGAATAAGTATTCTTGAAATACAAGTTTATCCCATAAATTTAAGATAAGTCAAAGATATATTCCATTCCCTATTAATTGTATTTTTCAAAAGTATGCAAGGCAAAAATGAGGAGAATATTTTGTTGGGAGATATTTTGGGAAATAGAATATACTTGATATATTCAAGATTGTATGAGGAAAAAGCAAGGAAATTTCCCAATACCCCAACATGGCTAAATTTTCGTCCACCCCTTGTGCTATAAATACGGGATGAATTTTTCATCCCTAAGACAATTCCATTTGTTGGAAAAATTAGAAATCCACAAAGGTGGTGCAATATTTTTCTGTTTTCTCCTTTATTAAAATCGTTCCAAAGGTTAGTTATGTCGTTAATGGTCGGGAAAATAATAAAGCTTATTATCTAACTGATGGCATATATCATTCATGGGTTGTATTTGTTAAGTCAATTCCTTCTCCAGTTACCCAAAAACAAAAATTGTATGCTCAACACCAAGAGGCTGTACGAAAAGATGTTGAGCGAGCATTCAGAGATTTACAAGCTTGTTTCGCATTTCTTAAACGCCCATGTCTTGTATGGGATAAACTTTTGATGCAAAAAATTATGATGGCTTGTATCATCATGCACAATATGATAGTGGAGGATGAACGAGACACATACCAAAATTATTATGATCCCACCGAATTTTTAATGGATAGTCCTGTAGATGATGATCAGTCATTTTATACTGAACGCATTGCAAGTTTATCTACCTATATGACTAATAGGGAACAACTTCGTAGTAGAGAAGCTCATGCTGCTCTTAAAAACGATTTGATTGAGCATATATGGCAAAAATTCGGCACTGATAATTAAATATGTAATTTGCATCTTTTATTTTTTTGTAATTTACGCAAGTATTTGTAGCTCGATTTATTTATTTTCTTTTGTATTTCAATTCTTGTAATTTTAATTTTGTTATTGGATGTTGTAATTTATTTTAACTATATTGTATTTTTTTATTATAATTATAATTTTTTTAATATCAAATAATTGTGTATGTTTCTTAAATATTTTAATTATAATAAAAAATAATTATAAATTTAATTTTTAAGTTATAAAAAGAAATAATTTATTAAAGAGTTGTTGTGGTTGTGGGTGGGCATGGATAAACAATGAAAAAAAGATGAATTTGGGTTGTAGAGTAAAATGTATATGTGGAGGAGAGAGAAATGAATTGTTTTTATTATTTTATATTTTATTTATTTAACTTTATAATATTATTCATTTATCTCTCTTTAGTTAATTACAATTCGACTTAATTTAATATAAGTAAAATATCCAGTTTAATGAATTTTATACTAATGTGAATTATATTTAATTATTAATTCTTCAATGATTAATTTTATTTTATAATTGCTCTTATTTATATCTTGATATATTTTAGTAACAAAATTATTCACTTTTAATTTTTTTTATTATTACATATTAATTAAAATATTAATTTTTTAAAAAAGTTTTTTTTTTGTTTTTCTCCTTTTACATTTTTCCTTAATCGATTTATTTTGTTATGATTTGCAGATTTCAACTTTATATTAAAATAGATAAATAATATTTGACACAATAATTTTATTACAAGGTTTAATCAAATTTACTAATATACATTTTAAACAATTATTAATTCATGTTTAATGCATTTAAGCACATATTTATATTTTTTATTTTTAAATATATTATTTAATGGGAATGCTGTATTTTTAAATTAAAAATTCGCGTAACACATTATCACTAAACTAGTATATATGTATGAAGGTAGAAGTAAGGAGAAAAAAATTTAATAATTATTAAAGCATGTAAAGTCCACTTGCTATGTGATGCAATAGTAAGTCTCATATATTAATGAAAAATAATGGAAGAAATTAGTATTGACTAATGAGTAGGTAAACAAAATAAAATTTTATTTTTATTACAATTCATCTCATTACACAATTTCACGTTTAAAAATCAATAATGTTCAATATGTGAATCGCACGTGAAAATGACTAGTATAACATAATTTGAGAAGAAATTAAAATCATACTTGATTCCATAACTATCTGTCAATATAGATTTAGTCCAAAAAAAAAAGTTAAGTTCGTCGATTTAGTCCCAATTTTTTCGACAATATACAATTTTGGTCCCAAATTGACCAGAAAGATAAAAACAACGTCATTTTGAAGTCCAACATGGGGGTTTCCGACTACCTCGCTTATGTGGTGTCCACCTATACATGAACTTGATTTTTTAAAATTAAACTTTTTACACTTCATAAATAATTAAGGCTTAATTGCGAATAAAATCACCACTTGTTAACAAATTACAATTTAATCTAAACTTTTAGATTTTGGCAAATAAATCTTCATTTTTACTCTTTTTTGCAATTTCAACTTCGAGTAGTTTGCCCCCTTACCCAAAAGTTGATGTGTACAAAAAATGCACCATCATAAGCTCAATAAGCATCTATGTTAATAAATACTTATTAACATAATCAATAAAAATTTAAAAATAAATTAATATTATATATACTATAAATAAATTTATAATACATTTAAATTTAAAAGTATAAGTTATATATTTTAAACATTAAAAGTTAAAAAACTTAAAAAATTATATATATCTACACTATATAAAAGAGGGAATCCGTCAAAGTTGGCCAGTTTCCTACCGGTACCCGGTAACAATTTTATTTACTTCTGGAATTTTTTTTTATTACGTGTTAAACGTCAACCCACAAGTGTCAATTTCCCAGCCATTTGAGCTTCATCCCCCCTCTCTCTCCAGCGCAGTTGTTCTTTGTGAACACTTTGAACAGTTACTGTTTCGTTCTTATTTTAGCAAGAGAGTTTTTTATTATTATTTAAAATGATAAAGTAATTTTAAAAAATACGTATAACAGAGGAGGAGGGTAAAGACTATCATACCTCACCTTAAAAATCACTTTATTATTTCAAATACTAATAAACAACTGCACGTGTGCTAAGTCTTCTGGGACGGAGAGAGTATATCATATTTCCTCCATCTGCACCTCCGCCGACGGCGAGATAAACTTTTACGTCCGCAGCTATTTAGGGTTTTTTAATCATTTTACCTCCGCTCCTCCTCTCCCGACTGAATTTCTCTTCCTTTTGCGTTGGTCTACGTGCCAGACGCCGCTGAGAAAAAACTTGTTTCCGTACCATTGAAATCCATGATTTTATTCAGCAGCCCCTCACTCTTCCATGGGCGCCTCTTAACTTTCAGGTAAAAAAAAAACAATTTGGGCTTTATGCTGTTTCTTATTTTAGTAAAGAGTAGATGTTTGAAAGAGCACTGAAGAAGATTGATTACACCACGTACTATGGCATTACGAGTGTATATCGATGATAGACGAAGATATTTGAAATTTTTTGGGAAAAACATTGTGCTCATTAAGTGTTTGATGCATTGCCCAAGAGAACTCTTGCACTAAGATATACACTGTAGCTATTAGATTTCTTAATAGCCATAGATTATGAAATTGCCAGGAAGATTAATGGGATCCAAGGGAATGGGTGGAGTTTAATTCTTTCTTTTTTATAATTTTTCTCAAACCCAGTCATATACAAAGTTAATTTCTACCAGTTATTGAAATCAAAGAAGATTCTGGGATTGGGGTAATTTTTTAATCGACAGACCTTTTTTTGTATCATGTATGGGGATATTGCCAATGTAATAATTTAACTATGAGTTTCTATTTTGTGGTTTTGTGATTATATTTGTTTTTTGGGTATGATGGGTTGGACTTGAGGTATTCTTCAATTGAAGAATGTGACGGCTGTTGTTTACAATACTTGCATTTTAATTTGCAAAGGAAGGTTACCTCTTGCCCCAGGCAATTGATTGAGCCCAAAATTTCAATGCTGATGTTGGATATGCAAAATGATAGTGATGGAGTTTAACGCAAGCATTTCCCAGTTACAATCTTACTTTTTTCTATACTAAATTCTATCCCCATCTGTTTTCACTTTTCATCTTATGTGAATAATGCACTGTATTTTAAAATCAAACTATTTGTAATATGCATCACATATTAACATACACAATATAATATTACAGAAATAATTGTGTGTCTATTCTCTTACTAGCAAATGAGCTATGCAAAAACTATCCTTTCAAAAATATTGCATTTGGTGATCAGATTAACTGGATGTTAAGGCTATTGTATTCAGTCTTCACATTGCAAACTGGGCTTTATGCTGTGCAATGTGAGAGAATAAGTAAAAAGTTTCAGAAATCTTGAATTATATATAGTTTATGTTGAGCTTCAACTAAGAAGGGAAGGATAGGATTTTCCAGAATAGTTAAAAGATTAATAGCGTGTCATCATCTCATCATGTCGGCAGGAGTTTGTGTACGCTTTTCAGGTATATCTTGCACAGAGATTTAGTACACATTGTGATGGGTCTGGAGTTTCTTATTTCAACTTGACTTCAAATTCTTTTTTTTTTGTGAGGAAGAGACGAAGAAACTCCCCCCACCCGTGCCGTTGGCCCCTCAGCCGGGCGAGTTGTAAATCGAAAGATGTGCCCAAGTTGCAGACACTTGTGGGAGAGAGCCAACATGATTCAATCCCCAGGACAAATTCTTTCATATGTAGGTGTCTTCAAATTCTTTCTCATCAGCTGTGTTGATGTAGGTGTCTTCACAAGCAATATGTAGGCATTTTTCAGGTATTTTATCCATTTATTATACTATTAAATTCTTTATATGATATCAATATCTCTGTTAATAGACTTACGACGAGCTTAGGTATTGTTTTTGCTGTAATACAACAGTCCTCAGCCCAACCTGGAGCTTTATCACTTGTTAGACTTTTTTTTAAACCCTCATCACTTGTTAGACTTACTACAAGCTTTTAAATTGTTTTTATTGTAACAAATATTTTTCTATTTCACGTTCTTCCTAATATTTGTATACAAGTTCATGCTATAAATGAGCATTTACTTTCATTTCATTACAATTTTAACTTCTCTCTCTTAATTTTTCAGGTGTATTTTCACATTTCTAAAGCTATACTTCATAGTTTAAACATTATTACTAATTCGACCTTACCATAACTAATACAACAATTAACACATTTTGATCAAGGCTAACACCTCAAGTATGGAGGTGTACCCCCACTAATATATTTAAATGCACGAAATAAAACGAAGCACAAATTGTAAAAATAAGATTTGTGTTTATCATTAATTGCACTTTAAATATTAGCTAAATCTTATATGCATTCTGGTGCATTCTGCATTAATAATATATGTTAAAATTATATAATTTTTTATAGTGAAAAATACAATTTATTTACACTGAATCGTGTAACTATTAATATGATAAAATAATTGCACGTTTTAGTGTAAACAAATTACATCTTTCAATATAACGAACTACATGATTCTAAAATGCACTATGAATGCATAATGCATCTGGATGTACATAAGACTCACTCTAAATATTAGCCATTCGACTTTTACAAGGTATGTATCGAACTTTTAGATTATTGCATAAAAAAAAAACTTTGGCAAATTTATGAGAACAATAATTGCATATGAATTAACGAAAATATTCAATTATTTTATCTGTACCTGTCCTATAAAAATTGAAAGTAATATTCTCAAAATGCAATTAATAAAAAATAATAATATTTTTACAATTTATCGTAAAAGTAAAATATTTTCTGAATTTCACTGCCAAAATGCATTCTCTATTGAAAAATGTTTTGTTGCAAGAGAATTTAATGAAATGCATCTCGCCTGCACATCGATCTGAGAATGGAAGTAGCACCAATTAAAATAAAATAGAAATTAAAAGAATGAAATAAAATATGTAAAAATAAAATAATTAAAATGCAAAATAAAAAATTAAATACTCATCCTCTTCACATCATCATCGAGAAAAAAAATTGATTCTACAAAAAAATATTCAAAATTCAATTACACCAAATTCTTTTAATTTTCAACCTCATGTTGCCTTCGCCTCCGCCGCTACCTCACCCCGCCATCCCACCGTTGCCCCAGAAATGTGGGTTGGGGAAAAATGTTCATTAGGTTTGGTTTTCTGTTTTTTTTTTTTTTTTAAATTTGATATTGTGTTGCTTGGGGCAAATAATATTCCCTAAGAAATATTATTTGGGTTAATTTTTTATAATTACAGTTTTATTTATAATTTTGATTTTGAATATTATTTGTTTGTGTTGATTTCTAATTTTGATTTTATTAGAAGAAATTAGATTTTTATTTTTATTTGTGTTGATTTTAATATCTTATTATATTTAAATTTATTCTAAATTTATTTATAGTATTTATAATACTAAATTTTTTTAAACTATTATTTATTATATTTATAATTATTTATTGATGTGGATACTCACTAGGATGATGATTGTGTATATATTTGTACACATAATCTTTCGGGCAAGGGAGCAAACTGCCCGAAGTTGAAATTACAAAAAAGAGTAAAAATGAGAATTTATTTGTCAAAATTTAAAAGTTTAGCTTAAATTACCATTTATGAAAATGTGATGATTTTATTCGCAATTAAGTTAATTATTAAATAAAATGACAAAGTCTCATGTGCAACTGGTGCACGGATTTAAAATTCGTGCACTCGCCTCAACCCTATCTATATATACATAGAACATATTTAATATATCAATGGATCAAGTATTTTTTAAATAGGTTAAGTATATTGAATGAGTGTACGGTGCACTTGGTGCACAAGTGACCCACTCAAATAAAAAAACTAAGGAAAAAAAAAGGTTCTCAGTTTAAAAAAGCAAGTCCAATTTCTCGAAAAAATGTTGGTCGGTTTAAAAATCAAATCCAATTTCTTGAGTTTTTATTTGAACAAGTGCTTTCTTTACAAATCAACCTTGTTTGAAAGAAAACCCATGATCCAATTTCTTCCCCAAATTCAAAGTGAAGATGCTTGGGTGGGATTGCATTTGTTTTACCAGTTGATGCTTAAATACATTGTGTTAGGCCCCTGCCAAACGGGGCGTTAAGGTAAATAAAAATAATCCCAAATTCCCAAATGACTCTCCCCTTCTCCGCCATAAACCCTAATGCAAATGATTCATCTTCGCAGGCTCAATAAAATGTTTTCAATCGCCGCCCCAATTAACACCATCATCAATTCCTGTTGCTATACAACCCATACCCCTATCAATCCACCTCCCTCCGCCGCCAATTACGACGACCTCATCAATGCCGCCGTGCGCCGCCTTCTCTCCGATGGACGCCTCATCACCACCAACACTTTCAAGTTCATCGCGCTCGACGATCTACTCCACAACATCGCCGATCTAGATCCGCGGTACGCCAGAATACACGCGCACGACGCGCTGGTGGCGCAGCTGGCGCGACTGCGGCGCACCGACGACGCCCTGCGCGTGGCGGAGGCGATGGCGAGGAACAACCACGGCGCCTCGGCGATCACGTTCTGCCCTATCATCAGCGCGCTCGCGAAGAACCGGAGGGACATGGCCGCCGCGTGGCGCGTGGTGGAGGCGATGCGCGCGTGCGGCGTTCGGCCGAATGTGACGGCGTTTAATTGCATCCTGTCGGCGCACTGCTGCGCCGGGGACGTGGAGGCGGCGGCCGACGTGGTGGAGAAAATGGAGGCGGAGGGGTGGAGGGCGACGCGGCGACGTACGACGTGCTGGTGCTGGGCGCGTGTAGGGCGGGGAAGGTGGAGGGAGGTTTGGCGGTGTTGCGGAGGATGGTGGAGGAAGGGATTCCGGCGTTGTTTTCGACGTACACGCATATTATAAAGGGGATAATGGATTGTGGACACTATATGCAGGCGTTGGAGTTCGTCGGAATATTCGCCGGAAAGAATGAGAAATTGGATGCACATCTGTTTAGATATCTGGCCAAGAGATAGAAGAGTTTGGGCAAAAACTCATACGAGGTCTCGCACATGAGAGACGAAATATAAATTAGTACAAATTAATCCCCTCTTCTTTTTAAAGTGTTAAGTGTAATTGACCAATTTGGCTTTACTGTGAATTCGTCTCACACAAATGCACCTCAAGAATTTGAAAAGAGTTGCAGGCGAGTTTTACAACAATTGATGATGATTTGTATTAGATTTAGAGATTAATTAGATGGACAACACTAATTTGGTCGCTACATTTTATTTGTGGGTTGGAGTTTTTGTGAGCGGCTCCATAATTTTTTAGCACCTAATGTCCATTTTATGCTTGCAATTCTGCCCAGGGGAAAAAGTAATTCCATCTATATTAGATTATACTGTATTGGTGATTTGGAATCAACACGCGCAAAGTAACCCAATAAATCATGTTGCAATAGGCCGATGATCTATAACGCTCGAGTGGTGCCATACTTTCAAACAGGATTTAAAAAAGTGGAATTCTTATATTTTTGGGTCCTTGAATCGAGGAGGCAGGAGATATTCAAGTTAGATATGATTGATGAAGCTCTGGTACTCGAGATTGCTAGGATTTTTCTGTGATATTAAGTGCAAAGATAACTTCCTAAAACAGAAATTAAGATGCAGGTGGATCAGCGATGGAGATGGAAATACAAGTTTTTTTCATAAAGTGATCAATAAACGCTGAAAGAGGAACGAGATTCAGTTGAGGGAGGAAGTAAACGAGGTTAAGAATTGCATATTCGAGTTCTTCAAGAACCATTTCATTTCGAATAGCAGCTGCAGACCTGCCCTTGGACCAGATTTTGCGGAAAAGACAATTTCTGAGGAAGAAAACAGGCTCTTGACAGCAAAGGTAGAGGTGGTCGAAGCCATCAAGGCGTGCGAAGTCCGGGACTGGACGGTTTTAACTTTGCTTTTCTTAAGGAATTATGGGACCTATATAAGGCGATCTCATGAAGTTGTTGGACGACTTTCACCAGAATGGGAAGTTGGTAAAGGGTCTCGATCCTTTCTTTATTGTGCTTTTTCCAAGAAAGAACAAAACTGTTGAGTTGAGTGATTACAGACCAATCTCTCTAGTCAGTGGTATCTATAAAAGTCCTGGAATCCATTATCTCAGATCAACAGTCACGCAAATTCTTGACAGTGTGATTGTTATGATTGGAGAGCTTCAACTTCAATCAGAGATGGGTCAAGTGGGTCATGGAATGCGTTTCCTCGGCTCAGGCAACGGAAGCCATTCAGGGATGTTTAATCTTGAACGTGGGTTGAGGCTTTGTCACCATTTTTATTTTTGCTCGCTGCAGAAGGGCTCAGTCAATTGTGGTATGTTCGCCCCCATCGCTATTGGGAGGAAGAATGTGCCTGTGTCACATTTTCAATTTTCCGATCTTCCTGGGGAAATCTTCCACTGAAAATATTCAGTTTCTTAAGCATTTTCTCTTGAATCTTGAGCTGGTGTCAGGTTTGAAGATGAATAGGGATAAGTGTTGCCAATACAGGATGAACATTGATGATGGGAACCTTTCGGCATGTCAAGGGGTCAATCCTATTTACGTATCTGGGGATAAAAGTGAGCTGAAGACAAGCTGTGGAATGAGAGTATGTAATTCAGAAAATTAAAAATAGTTCGAGGAAGTGGCGGACTGAAAATCTCCATCGGAGGAAGACTTAATTAATGCGGTACTATCTTCCTTACCTGTGTACTTTTTCTCCACCTTTCGTGTACCAAAAAATATTGTGAGTGTTCTTTATAACGAAGCGTCCGAAACTGTAAGGCATGTCTTCTTTGAATGCCGACTTGCATACAACTGTTGGATGCTTTGCCGACGGTTCTCTCTTTGGATCCTAAGATTAATTTGCTTCATTTTAGCAGGACGCTACAAGGCAAGAAGGGTAAAATGATCTCGGTTTGCATCTGGGAGTGTATAATTTGGACCATATGGAAAGCTCGAAACGCTATCGTTTTCGTAAGGAAAACATAAACATGGAGAGCTTGATGTCCGAACTAAAAATCAGATTGTGGAGCTGGGTGTGGACCAAGGAGGAAGCATGGTTGACATCAAGTTTCAACGAGTGGAGTTCCAGTCCGAGACGTTACTCGGGTGCTGATCTTTCTTGATAAAATGTTCTTGGAGATGTATTGGTTTGATTTTCTCAGTTTCTCAGACAACTAGATGTAATTTCTATTGGGCACTTCTCATGCCCAACATGGATTAGCTAATGCAATTTTTCTTGGCCACATCATGCAAACAATAAGAATGAAGTTTGTCATAAAATGCTGTCAAAATAGTCTGGTACTATATGCAAAATGAGACACATTTGCGTTAGACCGTCTTATGAGAAACATATTAGGGCATTGACGTTTTAACACTTTGAAAGAGATGAATGTTGATTTGTATTGTATCCCGTCTCATGCATGAGACCGTCTCATACAGTTTTTGTTCTAAAGAACAAACACAGTAGTGATGAGTGATAACTACCACTTTAGATGAATGTATTAAGAATCAAACCAGAAATTGCGGTACAGCAGATTATTATCTATATTTTCTGCTCACTACAATTCATTATGGTTACAGATGAATGATTCTTGTGGTGCTGATGAAATTGTATTATTGTTACAAACTATATAATATATATATATATATATATATTCTATAATTCGATATTCGATCTAAGAATCGATTAACTTAGGGGACCAGAACCTAGAGTTCACTAGCGGGGTCCCACTTCAAGTCAGAACTTAGCTCTATACGGACTGACTCATCTCAAAAATTGATTACACCTTAGAAGATTCGAACCTAAGACCTAATAAGGAGCACACTCCTAAGTCCGAAGCCTACACAAACTAATATTATATTTCTTGCTTTATAACCTTGCACAAGATATACTCCTTATGATTCAATAGCATGCACTTCTCTTATATTATACTCCCTCCGTCCCAGATGAAGCTTCACACTTTGACTTGCACACATTTTAAGAAAAAATGGCTTTGTTGACTTTTCAAAAGGGATGGAGGGTGGAGATTGTGTGGTGGAGATTGTAAGATTCTTTTCCATATTTGGGGTGTGCAACTTGAAATGAGACGGACCGAAATGAAAAGTGTGAAGGCTCAAATGGGACTGAGGAGTATTACCATTATAAATTTGAAAAATTTACGGGTGATCATTACAGAAGTGACCTTTCATCATTATAATTCGAAGTGTGGAGAAGAGCATCAAGAAATAAGACTAGTAAGACTAATTTTTATATTTTTCCCTTTTCTTAATATATTTATATCAATTTCCAACATGTACTATATATATTATGTCTTCAAAAAAAATATATTATTTTTAATTTGCAACCGTATAATTTTTTTGTATTATTATAGAATGTACTATACTTTTTTTTTTCCGGCGGTCACCCATTCTGAACTCACTCCAAGTCAAACACGATTAATCTTATAGTTTTTTTTTACCGTGTGCACTGTTGTTACCTAGATTTCTCTAAGGCAACAAATAATAAATGATAAATTGAATACAAATGAATGCGTATGAACTCTAGGTTTCAGGTTTTGCACTAATGTTTTTTTTTCGCTTAAAATTTTGACTATTTCATTAAGGGTTAAACTCATATTTATAGAAATGCAAGACATTAATTACAATTATTAATATAGCGTGTATTTAGCCCTTGAATTGCGCCAATAATAAATGTGCAAGGTCACCGCTGCCCTAGCCTGACTCGTCGACCTTCACTTCGTGATCTCGCTTCCTGATTTGTCTCTCTTTTATCTAATTAGCTATGTGATTTTGGCTCTTTCCTTGGTTGTGAAGCCTATTTCGTCAAGCCTCGCTTGTGGTCGCCTGCTCAGCACTTACTCGACCATCGTTGAGTCACTTCGGGCAATATTATCTGATTTCCTTGTTGTCATCTGGTCGACCATGACTTGTTGTCGTCGATAATAGACGACTATTGGTGACCATTAACACTTACATTTAATTATTGATGCATGATTCCCAAAGGCATAGTATTATTAAGGGCTAGAATGACCTAGTATTTTGAATTGGAGAAAGTATTATTAAAAGACATACCATGCACACCAAAATTTGCCTAATTCGACAAGAACACTGCTATTTGGCGTGAATCACCCCAGGATGAATCGATAAATTTTCTATTTTACCCTTAATGAGTGTTGGCTCCACTAAGACTATATTTATCTATGTTCAATATAACCATGACTAATTAATAAAAAAATAATTTTTCTCTGCTCCACATACACAATTTACTCTACAACCCAAGTTCATCTTTTTTCATACTTTATTCATAACCACAACAACCCTTTAATAAATTATTTCTTTTATAACTTAACAATTAAATCTTTAATTAATTATTTTCATTATATTTAAAATATTTAAGAAATATACATAATTATTTAAAAATGATAAAAATTTAGAAGATTTGGCACAAGTTAAGAAAAGAAAAGGGAATGTTTGAGATTGTGATCTGTTGTGTGAGAATTATTCAAGAGTATGCGAGGTCACGTACTTATAAATTATAATCATCTTAGCGAGGTGATATTGCGTGACGAGCAGGAAATACAAGGGAACTAGAGCAAGATCCTGGCCAATCTAGAGTCGAGCGATCTCGCTACAAGATAAAGCATGCTCGACTTATTTAAATCAAGGTCGGGCCGTGATCCGACCTTAGCCGATGCGAGCTTGAGGGGGACCTCGGGTTCCGACCTATAGGTGGCGTGAAAGCTCAAAGAACATGCCAGCTCACCTGTGCCCTCCAACGGCCCAGGATTAGAGAAGACTTTCCCCATAGGGAAACTGTTCCCAGAAGGAACCCACGGGTTATAGGAATAGAGACACCGAAGAGGAAAGGTCTCAGAGCGCGACCTCGAACACGGCGCCAATGACCTCGAGTACAGCTGTCACGCCCCATGATTAGAGGTGAAATTGAGTGAGTTACGAGCGAGTTTTAACCATGTTTTGAGTGTTTTTAGTGATATTCTTGTGGTGATTGAGGATAATCTGTATAAAATCACTAATTTGCTTCTTTGGTTTGTATAACACGAAATAGGACTGAAAATGGAGCTCGTGAGACTTCGCGGTGCATGAATCGGACTCCCGATTGAAAAGATATGAAAGAAATACTGAAAAGTATTAGTTGGAGTGAAGAAAGGTGATAGAAGGATGAGGTCGAGCACCTAGAGCTCGACCAATGCGGTCGAGCGGGCACAAGTGCAGGGAGCAATCGGGGCTCGACCAGGTGTGGTCGAGCGAAACCGCTCGACCAAGGAAGGTGCTCGAGCGCAAGGGAATCCAGCGATGTAGAAACGCTCGACCAAACTAAGTGGTCGAGCGATACTGCTCGACCAAGTGCTATGATCGAGCGGTCTGAGAGCGGGATATATAAGGCAGAAGAGAAAAATAAGAGACGAATGGTTTTTTTTAGAAGAAAAAGGACGAAGGTTAGATATGGAGGAGAAGGGGAAAAATACCTAGGGTTCAGGGAAGAAAGAGAGGAATTCATCCACGAGAAACACGATTCGATTCACAAGTATACTGGTTTACACTCTAGATTTCCTGATTTTGATTTGTCTAAATTCTCAGTTTTACTTTTGAAGAACAACTTTAGGGTTTATTTAAATTTCCTATCCAATACTATTTTGATACTTTAATTCAATTGATTATCCATTGTTGATTTGTTTTACGTATTCGTGCATGATAATTTCTATTGAATACTTGATTGTTTGTGAGTTGAATATCATGTTGGTAGGCTAAACCTTTGATTGCTTTGGATAGGATGATCGCATAGAAATTGTGAATTGGTTATGCAATTAGGATGATTCAAGGTGTAAATTGGATAATCTTCTTGATTTGCTAATTTGAATAACTAATCCAATAAAAACCATTGAGTTAAGTACGAAAGTTGTTAAAGAGAGGACGACTGAATCACTCTTTTCCAATAAATAGGCTTGAGGAGAGGGTTTGTGAAGGGGTTGGTAATATACCGGTTCATTTAGGGAGAACGACCGCATCACCCAACTTGAATAAGGGCAATAGTAATTAAGCACAATCTTAATAACTTGGTTATTTGGTATGTGAGGTAGAGAGGGTATTAGTTGAGTAGTCGGGAATAAAAACCGAGCTTTTGCTGTACCTGATTTAGTGCGGGATTAAGGAAGTTGATTGCCTAGTTTCAGTACACTTAGGATTACTCTTTTGTACACCACGATAGTCCTCGTCGCCAAACCAATTCCGAAAGTATACGTAGGGATTCCTGTCCAAAGCAACATTCTCCAATATTTGCACTTCATCTGAAGTTAGAATTATAGTTGTTATCTTTTTACTTTCGTTAATTCCATAGTAGTGAAATAGAACTATAAAATCGCATCCATATTAGTTACGAAGCAAAGATTTCCAGGGATTTACACGCATACAAAACTTCCTTTGGGTTCGATACTACTTGGTCCAAATACTTACCCTTGCTACAGTGATCCCATACTCTTGTGGGGTAACTGCTAGTTAAGAATATAACATTTTACGGACAGAGTCAATGGCGTCGTTGCTGGGGATGTGACGTATGCGCTTTGTGTAAAACTTAGAAATAGATTAGTAGCTAGTAGTGGCTGTTTTCTTTTCTATTTTTACTATATTCTTGTGCTAGTTGCAGTTGAATTCTTTGCTTGAGTTTTCAGGTTTATGAGAACACGCTCAAAAGGAGAAACGAGCGTTGATCGAACTAAGTTAGACCCTGAAGCTATAGCAAGAAGGAATCGATCTTTCCAGAGAAGAATGGCTGCGGTAGGCAACGAAGGGTTGAATGTTGATGGAAATGGAGGGAACAGAGAGAATCAGTTGCACCCAGAAGGGATTAATAACCCGAACCACCAGCCAAACCAACCATACCCCCAAAACCAACCGCAGTATCCCAACCTTAACCAACCGTACAACACCCAACCTTACCAAAATCCACCTTACCAAAATCAACCGAACCAAAACTACCACCCAAACCCGAACTATAACCCACACTACAACCCTCTTTACCAAAACCAACAAAACCACCCTATGGGAGGGAATCCTGAGATGGCTATCCGAGGGATGTTTGAGGCTCAACCTCAAAGACATTATGATGGAGTGGCTTTGCCAAGGGTGGAAACTAACAACTTCTCAATTTCTCCGGGGATCCTTAAGATGCTCCTTGATTCTCAATTCTGAGGAGAGGTTGGGAGAGATAATCCAAACACTCATCTCCGGAATTTCTTGATGATTGCTTCGACATTTGACTACAACGGGATGCCGGAGGATGCAAAGAAGCTCAGGTTGTTTCCGTTCTAACTGACCGGGATAGCTAAGGATTGGTTCGATAACACAATTCCACGAGGAAGAATCACCACTTGGGCTCAAATGGAGAGAGCATTTTTGGAGCATTTTTATCCTCCATCCAGAACAATGAAGACAAGAACTGAGATATCTACATTCCGTCAAAAACCGAATGAGGGTCTCAGTCAAGCATGGGAGCGATACTGTAACTTGTTGATTGAGTGTCCGCAGCATGGGTTCAGTGAGCAAGATACAGTGGCCTACTTTTACTGTGGAATCCATTACAATGAGCAAAAACACCTCGATGCTTGTGCAGGTGGTGGTTTTCTGAATAAGAGTGCTCGGGAGTGTAGAGAAATTGTGGAAGGAGTTAAAAATGTTGGGGAATGGAATGCTGATCAATCACGTCAGAGTGTGAATCAGATGGAAGACAACATTGGAACTCAGAAGCTGTTGATGGCTATGATGGAGAAAATCAGCAATATTCAAGTTAGCCAACAGTTTGGGGGAGGAAGCAACGAGGCGAATGAGTTTATGGACCAATCGGTATTTCAGCAGGAAGAGGCCAACTATATGGGGAGGCCGAATTACAACCAGCAGGGGTACCAACAGGGAAATTATCAGCAAGGGCGACCTACCTCTGGTCAACCTTTTATGCCTCAGGGTCCACCACCTTCACAGAACCAATGGCGAAACAATTCAAACTATCAAGGGGGTTCTACATCTTATCCGAATCAGTGGAGAAAGAACGAGAATTTTTCCTATGGAAATCCAAAGGCTGGAATCACTGTTCCACCAGGTGTTGATCCGGGTTCAAAACCTCCTGGTGGAGAAGGCAGAACATCAGTTGCTGAGATGTTGCAAACTCTTGTGCAACAAGGTGAGGAGGTGAAGAAGAGATTATCTTCTCTTGAATTTGATCAGAAAGAGGCGACTAAGAAGAACGAGAGAAGAGAGCAAGATTTCCAGAGGTTGCAGCAAGAAAACAATAGGCGATTTAATGCTCTTGAATATCAGATGGGACAGATAGCGAAGTCACAAGGTAGAGAGACGGGCAAATTCCCATCTATGCCCGAGGTGAATCCGAAGGAAAATTGCAAAATTATTGAGCTTAGAAGTGGGAAGAAGTATGATGGACCTCCATTACCGGTTGAGGTAGAGGAAAATCATAGGCAAGTTGAGGAAGATATTGAGGGTAGAGAGGTGGAAGAAGATGAACCAGTGGAAGGGGTAGAAAGTGGAAAGCAAGAAAAAGAGAAAGAAAAAGTGGAAGAAGGGTTTGTTGATGAAGAACGGGTACCAAAGTGGAAAACTTCGAGGGAAAAGAGGCTCAAGGTGAAAGAAACTGAACGAGATGAATGGGGGGTGCCTAAATCAGTGGTTCCTGTTCCTTATCCTCAAAATTTTATGAAGAAGAAGTTAGACGAGAAGTTTGCTAAGTTTTTGGAGGTATTCAAGAAAATGCACATAAACATACCTTTTTATGATGCATTGGAACAGATGCCGAACTATGCAAAGTTCTTGAAAGATCTAATTGCCAAAAGGAGGAGAGTCGATGAACCTGAGCTCGTTCAGTTGAACCACGAAGTGAGTGCAATGGTGCACAAAGCACTTCCTCCAAAGTTGAAGGATCCGGGCAGCTTCACGATTCTTTGTGATATTGGGAATGGAATCAAGAAGGGAGCTTTGTGTGATCTGGGGGCTAGTATCAACCTTATGCCCTTATCATCATTCAAGAAGTTGAACTGTGGAGAACTGGAACCGACTATGATGACTCTTCAACTAGCCAATAGGTTTATCACTCGACCTCAAGGCGTAGTTGAAGACGTTCTCGTGACAGTGGATGGTCATGTCTTTCCAGCTGACTTTGTAGTCCTTGAAATGGAGGAGGATGAGCATGTGCCCTTAATCTTGGGAAGACCGTTCTTGGCTACGACTGGGATGGTATTAGATGTGGCGAATGGAAAAATCACGGTGAAGGTGGATGATCAAGAGATAAAAATTACTCTTTATGAGGCAATGAAATATCCAATGGGGGATGAGAGTTGTCATTTTGTGGATATTATCGATCTTTGTGTTGATGACACACTCCATAGTGAAGAATTGAAGCAGATGGAGGTGACACAAGTGGGGGAAGAAGAAGAATTTCACTTGGAAGAGAAGCCTTTCGAGGCGATGTTCGACAAAGCCCCACCAGTGGAAGCTAAAAAGGAATTGAAGCCATTACCTGATCACCCGATGTATGCCTACTTGGAAGATAATGAAAGGTACCCTGTCATTGTTTCTTCTTCTTTATCTCATGATCAATTAGATAGACTCCTCAAAGTGCTACGTAAGCACAAATCGGGCATCGGTTGGTCGATTGAGGATATTAAGGGGATAAGTCCATCCATATGGATTCATAGGATTAGACTAGAGGAAGGGACGAAATCTGTTGTGCAAAATCAGAGGCGAGTGAATCCGGTAATCCAGGGTGTCATTTATAAGGAAGTCTTGAAATTGTTAGATTCTAATATGATCTTTGCTATATCTGATAGTCCTTGGGTGAGTCCATTGCATGTTGCTGCTAAGAAAGGGGGTACCACTGTGATTAAATCTGAAACTGATGAATTAGTGGCTACTAGATTGGTAACTGGTTGGCGTGTGTGTGTTGATTATAGGGAGCTGAACAAGGTTACGTGTAAGGATCACTTTCCTTTGCCGTCTTGACCAAATGATCGATAGGTTAGGGGGTTATGAGTATTACTATTTTCTAGATGGATATTCTGGGTACAATCAAATTATGATTGCCCCGGAGGATCAGGAAAAAAACCACTTTTACATGCTCTTATGGTACATATGCATACAGGAGAATGCCACTCGGGTTGTGTAACGCACTCGCCACCTTTCAAAGGTGCATGATGGCTATTTTCCATGGGTTGATTGAGAAAATTATGGAAGTGTTCATGGACGACTTCTCCGTCTTTGGAGAGTCGTTCGATTCATGTCTAATCAATCTTGAAGTGGTTTTGAGCAGGTGTGAAGAAACTAACTTGGTGCTCAATTGGGAGAAATGACATTTTATGGTTAAGGAAGGTATTGTTCTAGGACATCATGTGTCCTCGAAAGGAATACAGGTTGATAAGGCAAAAGTGATAGCTATCGAAAAACTTCCACCACCCTCTACTGAGAAGGGTATCCGCTCATTTTTGGGCCATGCAGGGTTTTATCGACGCTTTATTAAAGATTTTTCAAAAATAGCTAAACCCCTTTCTCGACTTCTTGAAAAAGAAGTAGACTTTGTGTTTACTGATGAGTGTTTAGTTGCTTTCAACAGGTTAAAGGAAGCATTGGTAAATGCTCCGATTCTCGTGGCTCCGAATTGGAAGAGTCCTTTTGTTCTCATGTGTGATGCAAGTGACTACGCGATGGGTGTAGCTTTGGGGCAAAGCAGAGAGAAGCGATTTCATGCTATATACTATGCTTTAAAAATGATGAATTCTGCCCAAATCAACTACACTACAACTGAGAAAGAGTTGTTGGCGGTCGTATATGCTTTTGACAAATTTCGGCCCTACCTAGTAGGTACGAAAATGATAGTGTATACGGACCATGCAACAATTCGGTATCTCATGAGCAAAAAGGATGCTAAGCCACGACTTATTCGGTGGATTCTCTTACTCCAAGAGTTTGATTTGGAAATCCGTGGTAAAAAGGGAAGTGAGAATGTCATCGCGGATCACTTATCTAGGTTGAAGATCAATGAGGAGAACATGGTGGAAGAAGGGGAAGTGAACGAGGAGTTCCCTGATGAGAAGCTTTTCGGAGTAGAGGATGTGTTGGTGAGTAAAATCGAGGGAAAAGCACCGTGGTTCGCTGATTATGCTAATTACTTAGCCAGTGAAGAACTTCCAGTGGACATGGACTATCTATAGAGAAAGGTGTTTTTGAAGAAAGTTCGAGAGTACATCTGGGATGATCCGTTTTTGTTCAAGAGAGGGATTGATGGTATTCTACAGAGGTGTGTTCCAGAGGATGAATGGGCAGATATAATGAGGCATTGTCACACGTTGTCTTGTGGAGGCCACTTGGGTGGAGAGAAGACCGGAAGGAAAGTTCTTCAAGCAGGTTTCTTTTAGCCTACTATTTTCTCAGATTGCAAGGAGTAGGTTAGAAGATGTGATCAATGTCAGAGATTCGACACGATTACGAAGAGGGATGAGATGCCTCTACATATCTTCATGGAAGTAGAGGTGTTCGATGTTTGGGGGTTGGACTTCATGGGTTCATTTCCTCCGAGCAAAGGGTTCCTTTATATCTTAGTGGGCGTTGATTACGTCTCGAAGTGGATTGAAGCCATCCCTACCAAGGTGAATGATGCGCATGTGGTGATTGAGTTCTTGAGAAAGAATATCTTCTCACGATATGGAATACCAAGAGCATTGATTAGTGATGGTGGAAGCCATTTTGTGAACAAACTGATGCAAAAGCTTCTTGCCAATTACGAAGTGAACCATCGTGTTTCTACAGCATATCATCCCCAATCCAATGGCCTTGCTGAAGTTTCGAACAGGCAGATTAAGAGCATCCTTGAGAAGACGGTGAATATCAGTCGAAAAGATTTGGCCATGAAGTTGGACGATACATTGTGGGCTTACCGAACAACCTACAAAACTCCGTTGGAAATATCACCATACCAGCTGGTGTTTGGGAAGGGTTGCCACCTTCCGGTGGAAGTCGAACACAAGGCTTATTGGGCAATTAAAAAGCTCAATTTTGATAGCACACTGGTTGGGGAGAAGAGACTTCTTCAACTCCATGAGTTGGAGGAATTTCGTGATTGTGCATACGAGAGTGCCCGGATATTCAAAGAGAAGACTAAAAAGTGGCATGATGCACGGGTAAAAAAGAAGGAGTTTAGAGCTGGGGATCAAGTTTTCGTTTTCAACTCTAGGATGAAGTTGTTTGGGGGAAAACTGAAATCCAAGTGGAATGGTCCGTATTTGGTTCGCAAAGTGTTCAAGAGTGGTTTCTTAGAGCTAGAGAAGAAAGATGGGAGTGTATTCACGGTGAATGGCCATAGGGTGAAGAAATTTTACAACCGGCCCTATGAGGAAAAAGGAGGTAACATGGTTTTCAATTCTTGAAAGTAAGTAAGTTCAGTCCGGCAGTAGGACCTTAAAAATAACCCTGAATGGGAGGCAACCCATTTGTTTTTTGGTGTAATTTTTGTCTGTTTTGTGTTATATCGTGGTGTTTTGATTTTTGGTATTTGAGGATGTTGAGTGCAGGTACATTTTGAAACCCCAGGTGGTAAGAGGAGAGGATCACCCGATGTATCGCCCTCCACCACCTCCAGAGCAATAACAGTAGATGGGGAACTCCCCAATTTCTAACTCTTGCCTTTTTCTTTTCTCTTTCATTTCTTCTATTTGGGCATGTACTTAAACTGGCTATCTCGTGGTATTCATGAAAGTGGATGTGAATTTGCTTAATTTCATTGATGATTGATGTTCTACTTGCTTATATGTTGCTCTACGTTGAGTGTGAATGCTGGGTTGAGTAATTGTGGAATGATTGAGTGCTTGGGAATGTGTGTGGTTGTGAGTAAGGTGGATTTGAAAGGGAAATCGTGCACTTGCGATTTTTCTTTTTGAATATTTGTGTGGCATGAGACATTAGTTGCTAGGTCTAGGCATGGATGTGAATAATCGTGAGATTTGAGCCTTTAAAGAGATTGAAATTCATCATATTCGTCTCATTCATTGTGTGTGAATCATCACCTTTGAGGTGCTAGAACTTGTGGATATTCTCTCTTCTTGATTGTGACTTGTATTGCATGCCGGAAGTGATCATAGGCCATGTTTCGATTTGTAAGTCACTTTAGCCCAAATTTCCCAACCAAATGACATTTTTCCCTTGCTAACCCGTTTGAGCCTGAGGCCTAATCGTTTGTTAGCAGATTTAAGCCATATCCGTTTTAAAACTCTTTTGTCCAAAAGTGAGTGGAGAATATGAAAGGTCTTAAATGAGGGGGTGAAATTGGTTGATGCAAATAATTGATGGGTTGAGTGGATGCATGCACAGCTGAATGGGAAGCTTGTGGAAGGATGGGAAAGAAATAAGAGTGAGTTGAGCAACTTAAAAGATACATTCTTGCTCGGATTAAAAAAAAAAAAAAAAAGGGGGGGAAGAAAAGAAAGGAAAGGAAATGTTGAAATGTTTTAGTTTGGGGGAGGGAGAAGTGAAAAGGAAAAAAAGATGCAAATAACATTGCATTTGATAACATCACTTTCATCCCTTAAATTGAAATAATTTGACTACGATTTTCTTTTTCTCTGCTCATTGAGTCAGTTTCCCATATACTTATTCCACCTGTCCAAAGAGCTTTCCGTTACAACCTATTGAAAGTCCTTGTTGATCCGGTATGAATGCATTGAACGTGATCGATGTTGAGAGTATTTACAAGCATAGTCACTGATTTGTGTGATTGATTGTTTGAGTGTCCCTACTTATTGTGAAAACACTTGTGAGGGAGTGAAACACACCGTCGAGAGAACATCCATGTTTGATTTGGTGAGTTATGTTGAATGCCCATGAGTAGGAGAAAAGAGGATGAGTTTGTGTCGGGTGACCGATCATTGAAAGTTGAAAGCAATTGCATGCATGATTTGGTATCTCGATTTGTTTTGTCAATTTCACTCAATTTATAATTTCATTGCTTGGGGACAAGCAACATTGTAAGTTTGGGGGAGTTGATTATAGGTAAAATTAAGTGAGTTACGAGCGAGTTTTAGCCATGTTTTGAGTGTTTTTAGTGATATTCTTGTGGTGATTGAGCATAATCTATATAAAATCACTAATTTGCTTCTTTGGTTTGTATAACAGGAAAGAGGGCTGAAAATGGAGCTCGTGAGACTTCGCGGTGCATGAATCGGACTCCTGATTGAAAAGATATGAAAGAAACACTGAAAAGTATTAGTTGGAGTGAAGAAAGGTGATAGAAGGATGAGGTCGAGCACCTAGAGCTCGACCAATGCGGTCGAGCGGGCACAAGTTCAGGGAGCAATCGGCGCTCGACCAGGTGTGGTCGAGCGAAACCGCTCGACCAAGGAAGGTGCTCGAGCGCAAGGGAATCCAGCGATGTAGAAGCGCTCGACCAAACTAAGTGGTCGAGCGATACTGCTCGACCAAGTGCTATGATCGAGCGGTCTGAGAGCGGGATATATAAGGCAGACGGGAAAAATAAGAGACAGACAGTTTTTTTTAGAAGAAAAAGGACGAAGGTTAGATATGGAGGAGAAGGAGAAAAATACCTAGGGGTTCAGGGAAGAAAGAGAGGAATTCATCCACGAGAAACACGATTCGATTCACAACTTTACTGGTTTACACTCTAGATTTCCTGATTTTGATTTGTCTAAATTCTCAGTTTTACTTTTGAAGAACAACTTTAGGGTTTATTTAAATTTCCTATCCAATACTATTTTGATACTTTAATTCAATTGATTATCCATTGTTGATTTGTTTTACGTATTCGTGCATGATGATTTCTATTGAATACTTGATTGTTTGTGAGTTGAATGTCATGTTGGTAGGCTAAACCTTTGATTGCTTTGGATAGAAAGAAATTGTGAATTGGTTATGCAATTAGGATGATTCAAGGTGTAAATTGGATAATCTTCTTGATTTGCTATTTTGAATAACTAATCCAATAAAAACCATTGAGTTGAGTACGAAAGTTGTTAAAGAGAGGACGACGGAATCACTATTTTCCAACAAATAGGCTTGAGGAGAGGGTTTGTGAAGGGGTTGGTAATATACCGGTTCATTTAGGGAGGACGACCGCATCACCCAACTTGAATAAGGGCAATAGTAATTAAGCACAATCTTAATAACTTGATTATTTGGTATGTGAGGTAAAGAGGGTATTAGTTGAGTAGTCGGGAATAAAAACCGAGCTTTTGCTATACCTGATTTAGTGCGGGATTAGGGAAGTTTATTGCCTAGTTTTAGTACACTTAGGATTACTCTTTTGTACACCACGATAGTCCTCGTCGCCAAACCAATTCCGAAAGTATACGTAGGGATTCCTGTCCAAAGCAACATTCTCCAATATTTGCACTTCATCTGAAGTTAGAATTATAGTTGTTATCTTTTTACTTTCGTTAATTCCATAGTAGTGAAATAGAACTATAAAATCGCATCCATATTAGTTACGAAGCAAAGATTTCCAGGGATTTACACGCATACAAAACTTCCTTTTGGGTTCGATACTACTTGGTCCAAATACTTACCCTTGCTACAGTGATCCCATACTCTTGTGGGGTAACTGCTAGTTAAAAATATAGCATTTTACGACAAAGTCACCCCAATATTTATAAAACGGACTTTCTAAAAAGTAGTTAAAATAACTAACTTGAGCGCGACTATATTTTAATTTCAAATCCCTAACGGTAAAGAACAACGACTATTATTTTAAAAATACTTTATTTAAATAGCTAGAGCCGTCAATAATTATAAAATATGAAGTGTAAGATTTACGAACTTATTAATTAATAAATTTACTTGACAAACAACGGAAGACTTTAAAGATCAAATAGCATCTTAAAGGAATTTCATTCAAAATATCAATTTTACCAACACATATTATCTCATGTAAAACTCATAAATCAAAATACGCTAAAGAAATAAAGTTGGTTCAATATCTTTAAATAGTAAATAACATCAAATGGTCATCATCCATCACGTCTCCCCGCCGTCAGCTCCTTAATCTGAAAAATGTTGAATGGAGGGGTGAGTATGCAAGCACACTCAGTGGGGCCAAGTTATTCAATAAAAATGCTAAATATAAATAATTAAGTAATCAAATTAGTGAATCACATTCACTTTGTCATATAAACTTTGTCATTGAAACTTTGCCATAGAACTTCGCCAACATTGCCATTGATACTTTGCCATAAAAACTTTGCCACTTTGGAGCACGGCGGGTTAAACCCGAAGACCCGTCGGTCCCGGACCACATAAAGACCCCTGACTATTAGACTTTGCCGAGCACGGCGGGATACACCCGAAGATCCGTCGGCCCCGGACCTCAATAAGGACCCCTAGCTATTAGTAACTTTGCCAACATACTTTGCCACTTGTATAACATAGAAAATGCATTCACATAATGGATAACTCAAAAAATTATTTAAAACATAAATAAGGAATAACATATGCAATAAAGTTCTACTAACCACTGTAGAGATTAAAGCAATAAAAACCCCACCTCGTATTAATATCGTGGATAAAATGGATGCAAACACCTTATAGTTTATTCCTCGCCATCACCATTACAGTATTTGAAGAGAAGACTATGGCGTAGCAGCTTCTTGCAAATTAGGCGTTGCGGCGACTAGCTGGTTTTTGCTCTCAGGAAAATCCTAGACTTATGTCGGGAGAGATGTATATAATGTTGTATATTCAAGATTTAAGGAGAGATATATAAATCGATGGAGAGAATCATGGCATTTGACCAAGACTAATAATTTTCTCCTAATTTGGAGGTCTAATTGTTGTGGAAATTAATGGGGTAATTAAGGCGGACTTTTATTAAGGAGAGATTTTGGACATGTGACTTGGTGAGGAAAAGAAAATATAATTATATGTATTTATACACACACATTGAAATAAAATAAAAAGTAATAGGTATGAATTCTTTGTGAGGTGCTTAAAATATTTTAGGGCAAAATATCATATAAATAGATGTAATAAAAGATGGGTTTGAGCTTGAATGAGATAAGGATTATAAGATTTAAATATTAAAAGAATTTTGAATCCTTATCTCAAAATTATAATAATTTTATAAAAGAATAAGTTAAATAAATAATTAAAAATATATATATTTCTTTTATAAAATCTACGGGTATTACATTCTCCACCACTAATAATAATTTCGTCCTTGTAATTTAGAAACTTATTATCACTTCAAAAGTCTGTATTCTTCTCTTGATGTCTAATCAACCAATCTACACTTAATATAAAATCAAATTTTCCCATGTCAATCACATGCAAATTTTTTTTTTTTTTTTTTGTTCTTATACTTATGACCAAAGCCATTGATTATGAATAATCATAATCTAATTTATTCCATTCATTAAGGATAGATAAATCAATTTATTCGGAATCACCCAATTTAACATTACCCATTTGTAAAGAAACTATTTAGATTGTTGACTTTTTTATATATATTTTTTACTGGTAGATTGTTGATTCTTATGTCTTGCTGTTTGGGATAAAAACATTTCTTAAAAAAGCGACATGTTGAAATAGAAGCAGCCAATCAAAACAAATCACAAGTGATGAGGATTTCTGACAAAATTGCATGACTCGACCGTTAAATACCCTCTACGATTCGTACAGTGCATTGGGCGACCAAGTCGAAATTACAGAAATACCCCAACTGTCCTACGCATTCGGGCGTTTGGCTTTTTTGCATTCAATATCTATGGAGCTTTGGTATATGCTCCTCGCACCGGTTTATTCTTATCCTGCGCCTTTTTCATATCATTTTCTCTACAAAATCTCTCCCTCTCTCACACACACACACACAACAAACGTGAACCGCCTCTATCTTTCTCTCTCTTCCTTCAATGGCGCGAACCAACAGCTCGCCGCTTTTGCACCATAACAATAATCCTCTCTTCACCTTAAATTCCAAGCCCTCTCCTTCGCCATTTTTCTCTAAGAGCTCGTATTGCCACTCTAATTCTCTGAGTTTTCTGACTTCTTCTGTTTTCTGTTCGTCGAATCAGTTGCATTTACTCACTCAGGCGCCGAATTCGTGCACTCCAATCGCGAGGGTTTCCACTGTGCCGGTGGAGTACTCGCCGCCTCCGGACTTTGGTTTCCAGAAGGAAATTGCTAGGCTGAAACGGCTTAAGGAGAGCTTGTCTGGTTGCGCGACGTTGAAGGAGAAGTTGAGGACGATTGACTCTGATTCAAGGGTGAAGTCCTTTTTCAAATCGGGGAGGAATGAGTTTGCAGGGGCGGGTTTGAGTGATTATGACTTGTATTTGCTGAAATGCGTTGTGGCCTCGGGGCAAGAGCATGTGTTGGGTGAATTTGGGGGAGAGTTTGTGAATGGTGAGATTGAAAATGGGAGGAGTTCTATCAAAAGTGCTCTGTATGCATTGGCCGAGATGATTGAGAATTGGGATGCCAATGGAGGGGGTGGAAGTCAACGTCTAAACGAGGAAGAGAGAGCCGCGCTGAGGTCGCTGGTGACGATGCTTGGAGAAGTCGAGCAGTTCTATAATTGCATTGGTGGGATCATCGGGTTAGTCTTACTATGATCATTTTATTTGAAATGATATTTGGTTCCTGGTCAATTTTTTGGATTTTTCATTCTGTAATAGAAGCTGTGTGAACAAATATGTTTGAAAATAAAAAAGTATAGTTTCGGTGGATTGATATAACGGCTGCTTAGCTAGAGGCTTATGATATATATCAAGAGAGGTGCTTTGGCTTCTTTACATGTGAATACTGCTGATCCGGTACTATCGTTTTTTTACTGACCATATGAATCCATTAACATAGGCCTAGTTTTAGTTGTCTTTATTGCATACTGCAGTTGATAGGGAAGATAGCTGAGATCGGCTGTGAACTAAAATTGGGAGGGGGGGGGGGGGGGGGCTTTCCTCTTGTCGTTCTGTTCTTACTATGAATTGCTATGCTGCTCGTCAAAACTTAGGCCATTTAAAATGAAATTTGTTGGCAAGTATCAGCTTCTTGTGCTTATAGATTAGAGTTTGGCGTTTGTCACCAGTTTTAAAGGGAACTAATACTTATGGTTGGCCAGAACTCTTTGTGTCATTGGCCTTGTGGTCTTTTAGTGTGGCTGCTCATTGATTTTATCTATTTTTCTTTTCTTTTTTTTTTTTTGCTTCTGTCGACACACTGGTCATTTTATAACAGCAACATCGTATTCTTGTCACTTCTTCAATCAAATAGCATATCACTCTATCGTATTATCTCCCTCGATTTCTGTACATTATTCATTGTTAGCACTTGATAAATCATAAAGTAAAAACATTTGCCTTTAATCTTCACTATTGTTTCTAATTTTTGGTTCGAATGACAATACAAGAAAATACACATGCCGAAGATGTCAAATAGGCTTTTACTTATTTACATTATCTAAATATTTACTAATTTAATTGATCCTAAACACATTTTTGTTGTAGATATCAGATGTCTGTCTTAGAGCTGCTTGCTCAATCTAATCAAGAAGGACATGCCATTACTTGGTCCGAGCAGACAAATAAGTTATTGAAGTGTCAGCTTGCGGGAATTCATCCTCCCTCTGTTCTTGATCTTTCTGAAGATAATGAATATGCATCGCAAGCTGCTTTTTGGGGGATTGAGGTCAGTTCATAGTTAAGTTTGTTATAGTTCAGAAACCTGGATCTAGTTATTTGGTTTTACAAATGCTAACCCATTTTCAGGGTTTGCCTGACTTAGGAGAAATTTATCCTCTAGGAGGGTCAGCAGACAGGCTTGGCCTAGTACACCCTGAAACAGGTGAATGTCTTCCTGCTGCGATGCTTCCTTTCTGTGGTCGAACTTTGTTGGAAGGCCTTATAAGAGATCTTCAGGTATTTACAATGTATTTATCAAGCCAAGAAATTTTATTTTTGCCTTTTTTACTGTAGAAAAGTGTTTGATTGTGAATGGTCCCAGTTGAGTTTTAACTGATCAAAGCTTTACACTCTGCAAGGCTAGGGAGTTCTTGTACTTCAAGTTGTACGGGAAACAATGCATAACTCCTATTGCAATCATGACAAGCTCTGTGAAGAACAACCATTCACATATTACTCATCTTTGTGAAAGGATCAGCTGGTTTGGAAGAGGAAGATCAAACTTCAAACTTTTTAAACAGGTTTCACTTTGGTGTTAACGTATTTCTGATATTAATTTCATCATTGGTTGTGGCATTTTGTGATTTAGTTTGTCAATCGTAGCCTCTTGTTCCAGCTGTTGCGGCAGAAGATGGGAATTGGATCGCCACAAGACCTTTTCAGCCCGTCTGTAAGCCTGGGGGTCATGGAGTGATATGGAAATTGGCCCATGATAAAGGGGTTTTCAAATGGTTTCAGGGTTATTCACGAAAAGGAGCTACTGTCAGACAAATCAGGTTAGTTTCATTCTTATAATTTTTCTATTTTTCTGAAATTGAATAATCTACTAATATTGTGACTTTACAGTAACGTTGTAGCTGCCACAGATTTAACTCTATTGGCTTTGGCAGGAATTGGTCTGCGCCAAAAAAAGGCAAGAACCTAATTTCTACTATCATTAACTCCTCATGTAGCAGAAATGCAACTTTGTTGTGTGTTGGGTGCATTAGGCTCTGTGAGCTACCGAATACTGAAATATTATAGTTTTTAAGACTGGCAAAGAAATCATAAAAGGCCAAAAACTCAATTTGCTTTACTCTCCAAATAATTAGGGTTTAAGAAATCGTTAAATGCTGCTGATTTTTGTTGCTAGATTTTTGTTCATTATAAGTTCATTTTGTTTCATAATAGGGTGTCATATTTTGGCCTTCCACCAAACAAGGATTACTTTTTTAACAATGTCTTTTACTGTACCACTACATATATCACACTAGATTTTTTGACAGTTCTCCTTTGGGCGATTATTTTTGCAACTGATCTTAAGCATAGTAATGGTCCAAGAAGCTCTAAATATAATACAAATCATCATTAAGATATGTGATTTATTTTCAGAAATTAGGATTTGCCTCATGCAAACGGAATTCTGGGGCAACCGAAGGCATCAATGTTCTATTTGAGAAGAATTTAGATGGAAAGTGGGCTTATGGTTTATCTTGTATCGAATACACTGAGTTCAAAAAGTTTGGAATCACTGTTGCGGACCATTCTCCTAAAAGGTACTTCCGTACTTCCATTACAAGTAAACTATATCTTCAAAGTTTTAAATTTAGTAATTGTATTTTTTCTTGTAGCACACATTCTAATACATGTTTTTATCAACACTTCTTCATGAGGTAAGTTGAATGATTTTTAGGACCAGTAATTCATCTTCACCAAAACCCATTCCCCCTACATGTGGGGTTCTGCTAAATGGACTCTTGGGTTTATCACTCCTTTCATGGATTATAATGGCAGTCTCTTGGACTTGGGTTTCTAATTGTGAATATTTTTAATGTACATCTACTGTTCAAAGTTCGTCATGGAGTATGTTTCATGTAGCTAAAGTTTACCTTTCGTATCCTATTTCTCAGTTCCTTTTTTCATTTTCTTTGCAGCTTGTTAATCATTTAATCACTGTCTATAATACTCATGCTTCTGCAGTAAAGAACCAAGAAAATGTTATGACTACATGGAATTTTTTATGTTTCTGCTTATGTTTAAATGCCACGCCTTCCACGGTTTCTTGAACAGAATGTCTTGAATAGTTCTAATCTGCAATATCTTCCTTATGTCAAGTTTGCAGGCAGAGTTTCCTGCCAACACAAATATTCTCTATGTGGATTTAGCATCTGCTGAGCTTATTGGATCAAGTAAAACTGAGAGCAGTTTGCCAGGAATGGTGCTTAATGTTAAAAAACCAATTACATATATGGATCAGTTTGGAATGAAGCACAGGTGAAGTTTATATCTTGAGTTTCTTTGTTATAAGTTAATACTACTTGTGCTTTACCTATAACTATACATGGTTGTCAATCTGACATTTGCTAGATCGTTTCTTTCTCAACCTAACTTTGTATTGACATGGGACCATTTTAATGATATTGACCTTTCATGGACTAATTTTTATAATGAAGTCATTTGATGCCCTGGTTTTTTGTCTGCAAACATACTTGTCCAGCCCTTTGATTCCCACTTTGTCGCCACTGATGTTGATTATGTATACACTTAAGTTGACAATGAATTTGGATTGGAAATATTGGCGGATATAACTGTTTTACTGAAAATAATCTGTGTCGATTTTATGAAAGGAAAAAGTAAAACCATGTCAGGAAAAAGTAAAACCATGTCATGTTAGAATGCGTTTGAGGGTGGTGGCATTTTCTTACTCTCTATACAGAAGTTCTTTAAGAAAAAATATTTCTTATCTTTGTGTAAATAGAAGTTGCTTATTCATTTAATGCAGCATTTCTCATACTAGGTGGTGCCACTTTATTTGAAGGTAGTGCCATAAATAAAAACATTCAATATGGCATCTATCTGGAAAATGTGAACAAGAAAAAAGAAGTTACTGTAATAAGCAGAAAACTGAACTGCAATAGTTTATTGAAAGACGCCATCAGTTGGAAGCTGCTTGGGTGTTTTCACAACTTAAACATTCTTACATCTAGTAAGATTGGACGTTCACTAATTATTAAGGTTTTCATTGTCTTTTGACATGTTGTTCTTTTATAATCAGAAAATGATAAACAATGTCTACGGCTCGTGATGGAAATTTCACTTGTTTAAGTAGTATTCTTTATATATATTATAATTATTGTGGTTATACCCAGTCTTGGATTATTTTCTATTATAGTTCTCTTAGCATTCTCTATTGTTTTGATCTGTGACAGTGTTCTTGGAGGCCGTTTGGAATGTACAATGCAAAATATTGCTGATAATTTCACCAACACGTGTTCTTCTCGATGTTATAAAGGTGTAGAAGGTCTGGAAGTGTGTTCTATTCTTTGCATAGAATTTACGATTTTGTCTTAACTTTTGTTCTAAAATGGGAATTATCTGGTTAATTCAATTTCAGATGATCTAGATACCTATATCGTGTATAATAAAAGAAGAAAGGTTACATCGTCTGCTAAGAAGAGAAGGAAGCATGCCCACAAATCTATGCAACAGGTCTGAATTGTTACACAGCCTGATGCTTATCTTTTGTGAAATTGCATATATAGCATGATTCTTCTAAAACACTTCCCCTTTTATCATAAACCTCATCATTCTACCTTATGCTAATAGTAATACTAACAAGTTTCTCTGCATTAGGAAAACTTGTCCTTGATAGTTTTCCATGCTAACAGCCACACACATGCACTTTGATAGATATAAACACATACTACACAGATATATAGATACATACATACATTCATGATTGCAAGTATAAATTCTCTTACTCTTGACTTTCCATTGCAGACCCCAGATGGTGCTCTGTTGGACATATTGCGCAATACTTATGATTTACTTTCTCATTGTGATATTATAATTCCAAAGGTAGATTTTAGATCACTTTCAGCATTATTTAATTATCTATTGTATCATCTCAAAACTCTCAAAACACAGTTTCATCTCACATTATTTTGTGTGGCTGAAACTTATGATAAGAGGCTGATATGCAAATTCTGTTCTTGTTTTAACAGATTGAAGGTAATGAAGAATATGTTAATTCTGGACCCCCATATCTCATCCTCCTCCATCCTGCTCTTGGCCCGCTTTGGGAAGTCACTAGACAAAAGGTAATGTCAATTTTCTAATACTGCTCTTATATGCCATTTTTATGTTTCTGTTGTAATTTTTTCTTTCTATCTAATTTTGATCTTGAGATTTGGAAATCACAGATTATTGGGGTGAAATATATGTGTTGATTATGTTTTTTGTCTATCTTCTCACTTTTGCCAGTTTCTGGGCGGTTCCATTGCCAAGGGCTCCGAGCTGCAAATAGAGGTTGCTGAGTTTCTATGGAGAAATGTTCAGGTAGTACATTTGTAAACTTACCTCTGTCGTTTCACTCATTTACTTGTTCCTTATCTATATTGCTTAATGCAGCTTAATGGAAGTTTGATCATATTGGCTGACAATGTTGTGGGCTCAACTAGAACTAATGAATTAGATGAAGCTATATTACAGTATGGAAGGAGGTATTCCTATGGCTTGTTGTAATAAACTATGGAAATGGATTGTCATATTATGTGTTCTCCCTAACTAAAGTTTCACTGACGCAGTTGTGCGAAGTGCAAACTAGAGAACGTTAAGGTTCTGAATGACGGAATAGATTGGAACTCAGGAGATAATTTGTACTGGAAACATGATGTGCAACGGTTTGAGGCCTTAAAGGTTGTACTCCATGGAAATGCTGAATTCGAAGCAAAGGATGTTGTAATACAGGTCAGTTTGGTAGCAGTTTTACGCATACTGCACTTCTGCATTTGAGACTCTAGAGGCTACCAAATTATCATTGTTGGAGAAAAAGGGATATAAATTTTACATTTCTGTTTGGTAGCCCAAGATTAGATAGGAAGAAACCACATAGATTAATGAGCAAGGATGAAATCGATGATTGCTGGGTTTTTGTGTGGCTGGTGGATTTTGACATTTATGGTGAACTGCACGCGACCATGACATGAGCCAATTATCGAATTTCATTGAGGCGTTAAGAGTTCACGCCTGCGACCCAACTTGATTCATCTATTGGTTCATGTAGCCTACCCCAATTTCTTGGGATTAAAGGCTCAGTCAGCAAGACTTTCAATGTCAAGACTTTCTGGAAAGTGGTCTAAATACTTTTGTGGGGAGATAACTGATAAGAATTCTGAAATGCATTTGTTGTAAAACAAGAAGCAGACGACCAATAAATAGTTGAGCTTTTTTACAAATTGCCTAAAATGGTGGTTTCTTTTTCTACCTCAAATAGCCTTAAACTCAATAAAGTGTTATTTCTCTCATTATGGGCTCTTAGATTACAGTTTTTTTCTTTTTTCAGTTTGAATTTGAACAAGATCGTGTGACAGAGTTTAACAAAAGTCTTTAAATATTTAATAATTTAAAAAGAATTGCCGCAAGCTGTGAATGCTGTCTTTGATTAATTTTTTCATTTCTGGTTGTATAAATCCACAAAATTTCAACTATTTTCTTTGCTATGCAGGGAAATTATGTTTTTGATGTCCCAGATGGACACAAATTGCAGATTACACAAGGAACTTCAGGTTAGTGTTAGATGTGTTTGGTTTAGTTGGTTTCTGTTATTGCAAGAGTTTCCTAATTCAATTGTTCAGTATTTCACTTCATTCACTTAAATAACTATCCAAAAGTAATTATGGTGATTTATGTTGGATGCAGGATCATCTCACTCATTTGCATGTGATATGTTCACGTGATTTACTAGATCACTGAGTTACTGATTCTAAATTATTTTAGTTACTACTTTTCTCAGATATATAGTATTAAACTATTAATGATGTCTAATAATTTCAACTTGCAATTGATATCTTCGGTGTCCAAAATAATTGGAAATAACAGAATGTGATATTAGGTTCCAGCATATGGATTATAGAGCACTTACGGTTTGTGCCAAATCCATATATTACAAAATTTAGATTTCAGAGTATGAAAACATTTTGCCTAATGAGGCTTAAACTGAGGTCATAGAACTGTATCGGGTATGCCTAACATTTTAAGTTTGAGTGTATGCCTAACATTGGAGACATGCATTAAATGATATGGCAGGTTTATTTTCAGATGTTTATGGAATTCTTTATGATTACTTTCATTTTCAATTATGCTTATAACTATACATATTTAATCAATATTTCTTTTTGTGGTATATTTAGTCACCAACTTTGAATGGATGTCTGTGTATGTTGATGAGAACATATATTAACCTTTAGCATATCTATCCATTGAATTATTTCACATTTTAAAACATAGTACTAATTCTAGTATTTTATTCAATTTGCCACTTCAGGTTTAGATGTTCAATTGATGCCCATTGAGGCGGAATTGATGGATAGTGGAACCTGGTTTTGGAACTATAAAACAAGGGGCCCACACATTGAACTAGAATTGATACAGTTGTAAAGATTAAGCCTTCCACCTTCAACCTCATGTGAATTATTGTTCACCGATAAATGCAATGGCCTGCAACAGTTGGCCCATCTCTGCTGCCTGGTTGAACACAAGTTGAACCTGTTCCACAACCTCTTGTATTCATTTGTAAATTGTTGTAAAGAACAACATATAATTAATATAGTTGTTAACTTCTCTCAGTTTTTACTTACTAATAATGTTGATTACAAATCCTTCATATCTTTTGTATGCTACTTTTGATTGATTTGGTGCTACTAGATTTTTTCCTGTGGTTTAGATGCTATTTAATTATATTTTATCTAAGCATAGATACTACTGGAACGTGACGATGAAAGCATGGGATAAGGCTGTGTTGAGCTGAATTTTTTCTTCTGTAAAACAATTATGGTTTTACTCAGCTTCCCAGCACTTATGGAAAGTCACAGGTAATACTGTGTTGATATGAATTCATTGATACATATGTGGTTTGTTTGCATTCAAAACATTAGCAACAATGTGCAATCTACAAGGTAGTAGTATACTATTAGTGAGAGGATGAATGAACATCATCATCTTTAATGCAACTCTTCTTGATAATGCACTCTGCTTTTTGTCTGAACTGATAGACTTTGATGCAATTTTCCCTCGCTGCAATGAATAGTCTTAACCTTGCGACTCTTTATATATTGCTGGTTATTTGTGTTTCCCGTTCTTTGCACTAACGTTCAGTTTAACCTTTAATCTTTCACACATTTATTTCAGATATTCAAAGTGAATAAGAAAGAAACAGTATATCTTCTTATGTAAATATACATTTTTTCTACTGTTATATATCATCTTTTACCAGGTTTCTATCATCCAACAGGAATTGAGATTTGGGAGCAGCATCTGTTGAGTATTCTAAGCAGAGCATCAGCTTTCCGTCGAGCTTTTAACGACCCATCAGCAGTTAATCTCTGAAGACAAGGAACACTATACGGATTCATCACAAGTGTTCGTGCAATTTCCTCCCCCCCATCCTTGCACAGCCCCAGAAGAAGAGTAATTGAGTTCTCCTTCCCCTTAGAAGACCCAAATCTCAAAAGATCAATAAGAAGGGGCACCAAATCCCGACTCATCCTCATCTCCTCCAGTCCTTCAGTACACCCCAGAAGAAGGGCAAGCACAGCTAAGGCATCATCAGTGATTCCTGCCTTATCGTCAGTCAGCAGTACAATTAGCAAAGGTACCGCCCCAGAAAGTATTACCTTCACTCTATTAGCATTGAAAACCGCAAGGTTGAAAAGTGCTGTTGCAGCATCCTTTTTTCCTGCTGTAGTTCCTTCCCCAAGGAGGCCTACCAAAGCAGGAATAGCTCTCGGGTGGGCCCCGATTATTGTTCTGAACTCAGGTATTATTGATAAACTGAAGATTGCTGCTGCTGCATTTTCTTTAGCCTCCATTGTTCTTCCCAATTGCAGAACGTGTACTATGCTGTCAATTGCCCCAGCTGCCATAATTAGTGTTTTGTTGTTGTCGTATATCGAGAGGTTGAGTAATGCAGTTACTGCATTTTCTTGGATTCTTGGATCAGGTGAATTTAGCAGAGTCACAAGAAATGGAATTGCTCCTGCTTCAGCAATTATTCCGCGGTTGTCCATTCCCGTTTTCGCAAGTAACCGAAGCTCGTAAGCCGCCTGCCGTTGGATTTCCAGCGACCCTGTTGCTAGTTTTCCGACCAGAAATTCTGCCGTCATTTTTACAGCATCTGCAGCAGCTTTAGTTGCGGAAATATGATCAATAGCAGTCTCAGTTGATCTTCTCTTGGTGATACTTCTTTCTGCCTCTGAAGATGACGTGGATTCCATGTTTTCCTGGCACCATTGGTGGATCAGGCTTTTGAGAGCATAGTTAGGTATGAGGGCCATGTGAATCAGCTTCTGCCCGGTTTTTGGGCACGTATGGTGCCCGGAATTTATCCACTGCGCTATCGAACTCCGGTCATACGTGTGACCGGACGCCACAATCACAGGATCATGCATCAAGTCGAGTGAAATCGGGCAGCGCAATTCATCGGGCACGGCTAAAAACGATTGATCATAATGATTGTTCATCGGCATTTCGTGCTTCTTTAGATCCTCGTGAGTTTTCATATTTTCATCAAGTGTAGTTTTTGATAATGAAATCAAGAATATGAAATTTTTAATATTAGCTACAACAATAAGGCCACCTGTGCCCGCTTGCTTCTCAGCTTCTGCCCGTAGTTTCAAGATCTCATCTTCGTATTCCTGTCCGCTTCTTACACCAATGCTGCACAAAATATCTCTAGTTCTTGCATCAACAAAGCCTTTGTTCTTTCGATGCATCTCAACCGTCAGTTGGAGAAGCTCGTCCTTCCTTTGAGAATCCACATGATCAACGAGTAATTGAACTCTTCTGGCTTGCTTATGAAGTAGTTCAACCTGCTCTTTGGTATCTGCTGTCAAGTTTAGCAGACTTAAAGGGATAATATCAAGTGCACTAGCCATCTCTTTCACCAGTGTGTAGAATTGATTGGAGATGTATTCGGTCTGCATGAGATTCCAAATGACGCTTCCGTCCCTGAAACTCTCGAGCAGAATCTTCACTCTTCTGATAACCGAGTAGAGCTCGGTGAGGCACAGGACTGAAGATGGTGGGAGTGGTTTCTGCATCCCTTCTTTAATCTCGTCGAACAATGAAGAAAGCAATGTGATTCTTCTCATCATTGTTGAGATGTTTCTTTTCTGTAGAAAAGGATTATTTTCGAGAGATGAAACTTCAGTTGAGATTTGGAGCAGGGACTCCAGCAATGTTGTTGCTGGAAGAAACCCTGAGGAGACCATCAGACCACCATTCATCACTCTTGTGTATATCTGATCACTCTTATTCTTTTTTCATTTTCAATCTTGATAAAACAAGTATTATTTGATCACTCTTGTGTTTATTTGATCAACTGTTCATATGTTGATCTTTGAATGCATTTCTGGGAGGAATGATTCACTTGCTCTAATCTTCATTTTGATGAAATAATATTGTAGACAAATCCACTTTTCTGTTTGTACTCTTGTGTAGATGACAAAAGATGGGTGATTGGAGAAGGATGCTTCAATTCTTGTGATGCCGCCACTTGGTGGGCGTACCGGCCTGCAGGTTAGTGTTATATATATATATATATATACACACACATTGTATATATAATATACATACTATGTATATATGTATGCAAAAGTTGGATTGACTTGGCTTAATTCAAACATATTTGGTTCCATCATATGAAAATATATTAAAGAGCCTTGTAACACAGTATATTGAATTACTATAAATTGGTGAAAGCTGCTGTTTGGACTTTTGTTACGTGTACTGCATTGCCAAATCTTAACATGACCCTCTTTCTCTATTAAAATCTGATTCATACATTTGCTTTGAGATTGATGTTAAGCATTAAATAAGAAAAAGCAAGATGACTTTTTTGTTCTTATTGTGGATTAGCTTTCGTTAGTTCAATTTTCATTTTTCGTTCTAACTAATTGATAAAAATTTATTTGTCTTGTTTCCTAGACGTTCGTTTACATTAATTCGATTTGGCAGTTTCTGTTTGTCTTTTCTGTCTGGTGAGAGCTAAGATGGTCTGGCTAGTTTCATTCAAACGTGTGGTATAAAGAATTTGTGCTGATATCTAAGTAGAAAGTCAACTAGCTTTAAAAACAATTTAGTTATATATAATAACAGTAGATAATCGCATGAGATGTTCTGAAAACAATAAATCGTTTTGGATTATATTTTTTTCCAATAACTTTCTTGTAATTCGTTTTTTTTCCCAAAATATTTAACTGTCCAATACAATTATCTCAATTGTCTAATTTTGGTCTCATTTTCACCAGAAAAATATAAAAGCTTATAGTTTTCGGGTCATGCGCAAATCACAACGGTTAAGAATGGGTTTTTTTGAGTTCGTAGGTAACGCGGACGTCGATTGTTAAACAAAAAATATTTTTTTCCGTAATTTTGGAGGAATTTTCTTGCTCTTTCTAACTTTAAAATAAAAATTTATTTAACAGTTAACATCCATATTAGGTAGAAACTCCCAATTTAATCGGCACGTGACTTGTGCCTAATTGGAAACATCAAAATTTTCTATTTTTATGTTAATGTGGGATCAAAATTGGACAATCAAGATAGCTATGAAACTAAAGTTGAATAGTTAAATTTTTTGAAACGTTAAATCGAATTACAAGAAAGACCCAAAAAACTTTTCCTCTCTTTTATTCTGGATTGATGTTTTGCCATGTTGAGGCGATGATGAATTCAATATTTAATATTTCAAAGTTCAAACTCAAGTTTTCGTCTTACCCATTGCGTTTCAGACATCATGAACCTGTTACTTTTGTTTTTTTTTTTTCAATTTATAAATAAAATTAATTTGACTTGGTATGACAAGTATGGTAGGGAGTGGTGGGCAATACATGTAATTCAGGAATTCGGCCGACGAATAAATCCATGTATTGCATTGGCTTTAAATGTAAGTTTTTTTTTTTTGATAGCTCAGGTACAAGGATAGGGGCTATTGTAGCTCCTGAGCGAGAGACATAATCTGTCTAGGTATATCATCTCTTACCCAGGCTTGAGGGAGGAGAGATTTCGTTGCTATCTTAGCTAGGTTATGAGCCTCCGTGTTATACTGCCGCGGACAATAGTGTATTCCCTTCACTGGGGAACTTCTAAAAAGGTCTCTGGCTTCCACAATCGGGTTTTCTTTGTAGCTCTTGTACTGGATATCCGAGGTTACCGCAGAAATCGCTTCTTTTGAGTCTGATAAAACATTGATAGATTCCTTCAGAAAGTTGTTCCAAAACGAGAACCCATTCATAATTGTCGTAATTTCTGCTGCGAGGACCGATCCGGGATAACTAATCCTTTGGCAGCCTGCCGCCAGTGGTTTGTGGCTTTTATCCAATATAATAAAACCGGTAGATTAGTTATCTGCCGGTTCGTTGAAGGCTGCATCAACTTTCAAGATGTAATTTTCCCCAATCTTTCGGTGGAGGGGTTGTTCTATGCTGTTGTCATTGCCCATTCCATAGGTGAGTCTGAGATTTTCGTTGTGGAAGTGCTCTAGGAAGGCTTCCGTCCAATTGGCTCGTATCGAAGGCCCCGGTTGGACCCTACCTTTAGTGTGGAGTATATTACATCTTTCCCTCCAGATTCCCCACAACTTGGTGGCTACCTGTTCCATTTCCTTGCCCTGTAAAGCTAAAATCAGGTGAATGGCCAAGTTATCCGTATCGATTCGTTTTGCTTCCTTAATCCGGTACCACCACTTTGTGTCGCACCAAGCTTTCTTGACTCCCTGTCAAAAAAAGAGAACATGATTAGTATTAGCATTGTGGTAGCCACAAAGGCCACACCAGGGTAGGCCTGGAACGTGATGGGCTGACAGATTAGCTTCAGCCGAAATGGAGTTATGGGCCGTTTTCCACAGGAAAATTTTGATTTTAGGTGGAATGTCAAGTTCCCAAATCCTGGACCAGAAACTGGGAGTCCCACTTGGGGATCCGGTCCCTCTAGCATTGCATTGTGAGAGCCGGTTGATTGCTTTCCAGTACGCGGACTTGACCGTGTAAAGTCCCTTTTTGTAGTAATGCCAGAATCGTGAGTCGAGAAGGCCCCTTCGGTCAATCGGTACTCTTTTAATGGCCTCTACTTCATATCCTAAGAACAGGTTGTTTAGCTTCGGAATATCCCAGCCTCTATCGGGTGTGATAAATTCTTCCACTGTGATGGTACTGTTATCGGGACATGATGAGGTGATCCTTCCGGAGGGGAGATTGGGCACCCAGCGGTCCATTGAGGCTCTAACTCGGGCTCCGTTACAAATCTTCCAGTATAGTCCCTCCTCCAAGATAGGTTTACTCCACATGATAGAACGCCAGATATAAGACGGGTTAGATCCTAATGTCGCCTACATAATGTCCGTATGTTTAAAATATCTGGCTTCAGAACTTTAGCCACTAGAGAGTTTGGGTAAAGGATAATTCTCCAAATCTGTTTGGCCAGTAGTGCTTTGTTGAATGTGATTAAGTCCCTAAAGCCCATTCCGCCCTCCTTCTTACTGGCTGTGAGACCCTTCCAGTCCTTCCAGTGGACCCTCTTTTCGGCCGGAGTCCCTCCCCACCAAAACCGGGCACACATGGCCTCAATCTCCCCACATAGTGATGTGGGGATTCTGAAACACGTCATCGCATAAGTTGGGATAGCTTGGATTACTGATTTGAGCAGAACCTCCCGTCCTCCCTCAGAGAACAATTTATTCTTCCAGCAATTCAATTGCTTAGCAACTTTATCACGTAAATATCTGAATTGTAGTCTTCTGCTGCGGATAGAAAACGTGGGTAGCCCTAGATAAAGGTCATGCCCTTGACATATCTGAATGTGTAAGCATGATTTAACCCGGTCTATATTGTGGAGTGGAGTGCCCTTACTGAAAGTAATAGCCGATTTATCAAAATTCACATGTTGGCCCGAAGCTGCTTCATAGTCCTGCAAGCATGCTTTGATGTTCATAGCCTCTTCAAGGGTGGCTTTGAAGAAGATCAGACTATCGTTCGCAAAGAAGAGATGGGTAATCATCGGACTTCCCCTAGCAATCCGGATCCCCGTGATATTACCCTCTCTAGCTCTGGCATTGATAATTGCAGAGAGACCTTGGGTTATAACCACAAAAAGATAGAGGGATAAAGGGTCCCCTTGTCGCAGCCCTCTCGTTGGTTGAACCGAGCCTGAGATGTTGTTATTGACTTTGAAAGAATAAGTGGGTGTTGTGACACATTCCATAATGAGTTTTACCCATTTAGGATCGAAACCCATTCTTATCATCATCCGTTCCAGAAAGCCCCACTCAACTCGATCATATGCTTTGCTCATGTCGAGTTTAAGGGAAACGTAACCCTGCTTACTTTTGCTATTTCGTAGCCAGTGCATGCATTCATAGCCCAGGATAATATTATCCGAGATAAGTCGACCGGGAATAAAAGCACTCTGATTTGGGTCAATCAGAGTTCCCAGGACATTCCGGAAGCGATTAGTGATTGCTCTGGCTACAGTTTTGTAGGATACGTTACAGAGACTGATTGGACGATAGTCTTTTAAGGTTCTGGGGTTACTAATCTTTGGAATGAGAGTGATATTGGTAGGGTTCTGGCCTGACAGTCCCTGCTCCCCATTCAAGATCCGAATGCAGTTTCTGGTGACGTCTTCCCCGATCTCATCCCAGGAATCCTGGAAAAATAACGCCGAAAAACCATCGGGTCCTGGGGCTTTTGAGGGGTTTAAGTCAAACACGGCTTTTCGAACCTCTTCCCTTGAAAAGGGTGTTGTAAGAAAATTGTTCATTTCATCCGTCACCTCGTTATTGATATAGGTAATGACCTTCTCGAAATCCTCAGCTGAGGGGTTTTGAGAAGTGAACAGTTGTTGGTAATAGCTTTCAATAGTGGTTTCGATGCCCCGTTGACTTGTTTGAAGTGTACCATCAGTATCAAGGATAGAGATAATGGAATTACGCTTTCTACGCTCCGAGGCCGTTTTATGGAAAAAGGCCGTATTTCTATCCCCTGAATTGAGCCAATTAACCCTTGAACGTTGTTTCCAATGAATTTCCTCCTTGTACAAGAGTTTCTCAAGCCTATTCTCAATAACTTGAGTTTGTTGTCGGTTAAAAGCTTTCTCCTCGGAATTCAAGTGAGAGTTTAGTAGGGCCCTTGTTTGCTTTATTTGTTTGTCAAGGCTACCCAGTGAGTTTTTTTACCATTTTGGGGGAGTCGGCCATTGCCTGAAGCCTGTTATTCAGGTTATTCGTGTTACCGGAGTTCCTTCAGCTCTTATTCACAACTTCTTTATACTCTTCCTCCAAAACCCACCTGTGCTCAAATCTGAAGGTGGGAATTGGTGGCCTAGTGTAATTTTGGCAATCTTTTCTCAGGTTAACGAGGATAGGTCGATGGTCCGAACCATAGAAGTCGAGATTCACAGACGAAGCGTCTGGAAAGGTGTTATGCCACGTGCCGTTAGCCAAAAAACGGTCTAACCGGGCTAGGATATTATAATCTCCCGATCGCATATTATTCCAAGTAAATTTGGGACCATTTGTATCAAGATCCCGAAGGTCAAGATGCTGAAAAGTATTGTGGAAATCATTCAAATGTGTAAAACTTCGGGGCTTGCCTCCCCATTTTTCATGATCGTAGAGGACTTCGTTGAAGTCGTCCCCTACAAGCCATTTTTCAAACGGGTTGATATGAGTATTAGCGATTTTCCGAAGAAGGTCCCAAGAATGGTGTCTTAGGTTGTGGTTTGGGTTGCCATAAAAACCTGTAAAGAACCACGAAGTGTTTTCATAAGTATGCGACAATCGATATGACCTTGAGAATAAGATAAAATGGAAACCAAATTCTTCTCATTCCACATCAAGGCAAGGCCTCCACTCTTGCCTTTCGAATCAACACAAAAACAGTTACTAAAATTCAGTTTACAACTCAATTGCAACATAAAAGACTTAGATAATTTGGTTTCAGACACAAACACCACATCGGGGGATTGATCTTTGATGAGTCTCAGGAAGTTTTTGAATGCCCGTTGTCCCCCGAGGCCACGGGCATTCCAGCATAAGCATCTCATGGCTGTTGGCGGGGTTGAGACGAGTCAACCTCCGCCAGAACTTCGCTTTGCAGCTGTGGTGCATTCTCTATGGTGTTCGTCTCCTTCTTCAGCTTCTTTGCACGGGCCTGCGCCGACTGACCCCCACTTGCCCTCTTAGACCCCGCTCTTGCCTTTCCCAACGGGTCCCCTGCCTTCTCCTCCTCCGGTTTGAGCTTGGACTTTCCCTTCCACTTCTTCATCTTATCCGATAAGTTCGGCTTGTGATTAGGGAGGGCCTCAAAAGTGAAAGGTTCCGGGTTCATTCCTGCAAACAAGGCCATCAATTCATTAGTCGGCATTAGCTCTGCCTCCGCACTGGAAAGGGCGATAGCAAAGTTCGGATTCTCCGGCAGGGTCATCTGTGGTGAGGGTGGGGAAAGGAACAGGGGTGGAGTAATAGGGGTGTTGTAAGCAGGGTACTGTTGTACAATGTCCGATGCCAAGTCTTTGGCCATAGAATCTGACCCACGGTCGATTGGGGAGGCAGCTCCAACTTTCTCGGCTGGTTCGGTGGCTCTCGTGGTTTGTGTCTTGGTATTAGGCTCTTCCAATCAGGTGTGCAAGCTTCTGGGTTGCTGCAGTTATCTTTCATCTTGTTGATGCCGTTCTTTTTGAGATCATGACGGGCGGTGGTGGATTGGGTTAGACGATGCATCTTGGTGGTCGACCATTCCGGCAAGGACACACTTGCGGGTGAGTGGTTCTGGATCCTTTGAGCACTTGGGGAGTTACTTAGTTGGCGTGATGGTTTCTGTGCGTTCAGCTTCTCGAGTTCTCCGATGATCGTTTCCAGGGACACCGAGCTCTGACCATTTGCCCTCATCCACGGCCCATAGTGTTTCCTCCCGTCTGGGTGAATGAAGTCACAATCTTTCTCTTGATGAGAGAGCTGTCCACAAAAATAGCAGAAATCCGATAGCTTTTCGTACCGAAAAATAACTCGGCATGATGAATCTTCAATGTTGATGGTCGCCCACCGATACAGGGGCCTCCTAATGTCGATCATGGTGCGCACCCTAACGCACTCCCCCAGTGCTACTCCGTTATAGTCACTTTTCACATCCAGGATTTCTCCGAATAGGCTAGTAAGGTCCCCTGCCGCCCCTCGCTTCATTGCCCTTATCTGGAGGCCGTGCACCTGTATCCAGAATGGTGCTGCCGAGAGGGAGATGTCCGAGGGACGTTCATCTCCTCTCATCAGTTTCAAGAGAAGAACCGCACCCCTGAAGTTCCAAGGTTGGCGATTGAATACTTTGTCACATTCGCTTCGATCGGCAAAGTCAAAGATGTAAAGCCCGGCACCCAACGGCTTAATGTCCAAAGGGAGTTTTAAGTCCCAGATTTTCGGCAAGCTAACATGGAGATCGTGTATCCCAACGAATTTCTTCATAGCCAACTTGCCCACAAGAGCATTGATTGGGGTAGCGAGGTTTTCGGATTTGATCGTGGGTTTTCTCTTCATCAAAGATAGTAAGTTTATCCCATAAAGCCATCATTTCATTGTCCATGATTGTGGAACCTTTGAAAACAAAGAAAGAGTATCGGATTTTGCTAACTTTTGGTGAAGAGAATATGAGTAGTTGGGTGTATTTGGTTTTGGCCTTTCAAAGCCCAATAAATAGAGAGGGCCTGGGCTAAGTGTTGGGCCGAATGACGTCTCTCGTTTTTTCTGCGTATTGGGACTCTGGCTAATAATTGCCTAGTCTGTAATTCGATTGGTGTACAAATACAATCACACAAAACGGACAGATTCCGATAAAAGGTCACGCTCGAGGCGCCTTGTATCTCAAACAAAATCGGTCATGATTGCAAATCAACCAAAGTTATATATATAATGATTTTGTAAAAATACAAACATCACGAAGTTGGACGAAGCAGTTGAAGGCTTCTTTCTTTCCACAAGGTCCAAGGTTTGATTCTTGTTGATGCATGAATTCTTCTTAAAGTTAACCTGCCGCTATAGAATTTACAACAACAAACAGACAGAGGAACAAGTCAAATAAATCTTCAAATTCAAACACAACCATCGGCCAGGTAATTTATACCTATGTATATATAATTTTTTTATCTTTATTGATCAATAGTAATTGTTTTATTTATTTAGTTTTTTTTTTAATTATTTTTTCAGTATCATGCCTCCTAAATCTATGTCTGGATATCAAAAGAGAAAAAAGAAAGCAAGAATTTAAAATTTAACCCAAAGTTAAGTGGGTGATATTAATAAATATTTTAGTTCTAACAAACAAGTAGCCGTAGAGATAAATAATGAAGCAGCGAATTTAATGATTAAAGTAATTGGTGAAAAATTGGATGAGAGAAAGTGGGTGGGATAATAAAGTTGGGAAAGTGACTCTAAGGTACAAAGTCACTCCCCAAGTAACTCTAAGGTACAAAGTAATTTTATTTTGACTTTAAGATACAAAAATATGGTTAAAAAGTCTAAGTTGTCCTTCTGTTCGTTTTCTGCATTTCTGACACATTTTCTGCACTTCTGACACGTTTTCTGCACTTCTGACGCATTTTGAAATACAATTTTTTAAATTTTCTGCACTATTAGGCCAATTTTGGAGTGCAATTTTTTTAATTTTCTGCACTTTCGTCTTTTTTATTCCACTTTTTATTAGTTGCAAATTTTTTATATAATATAATTTAAATTTCAGATTTTATAAAATTTGTATTTCGAATCTGCACTTTCCCAAAATAATATGTACTTTCCCAAAATGTGTACCTGGTCAAAACAAAAAAATAAAATTATGAATACATACAAAAATGAGATAAGGAGTATTTTTGGTACAAATTGTATCTTAGAGTCACTTTAAAGATATTTTGTACCTTAGAGTCTTTTTGTTAGAAACTTTGTAGTGGAGAGTCATTAATTCAATAAAGTTGATTTTGAAGAAGTGACTGAAACTTATGATACACATGCATAAGTGATAATGAAGAAGTGGTTGAACATGAGAAAGGAGATGATTTTGTTCAACATGAGAGTATAAGTCAAGGGACGAACCTTGATGATTCATCATTTAAGTAAATTATTTTTAAAAAATATTCATCATATTTATTTAAGCATAAAAGTTTTTCTTTTTAATTATTGTATAATATATATTGTCATATCATTTAAAAATATGCATTATTTTTAAGATCATATAATTAAAAAGATTATGAGGGGTCTAATTTTAAATTCGATTCAAATTTTATAATTGTTAGGATTGGCCTTGTCTAAGCATTCTGTAGATTTAAATAAAAATAGGAGGAAGAAGAAGGTGGTGCATCAGGCATAGGGGTGGAGGAAATATCAAAAATACCGGTATATCACACTTACCGTACCGAATAATATCGATTTTATCGAAATTTTCGGTACGATATCATACCGTACCGAAAATTTCGGTACGATAAGGTATGAAAATATAGAAAATTTCGGTGTAACAAAATACTGAAATAATTCGGTATACCGCAAATATATACAGGTATACCGAAATATTTCCGGTATATTGGTATATACTAAAATATCGGTACGGTATCGGTATGTAATATTGACATACCAAAAATTTCGGTATGCCGAAATTTCAGTATACCGAATTTTCGGTATGACATTTCTCAGTATCAAAAATTTCGATACGATAACGGTATGGCGAGAAAATTTTTGGTATGCCGTATCGTCCACCCCTAATTAGGCATGGGGAAGGTAAAATAATTGAAAGACTTCAATAATGAAATGTGCGAGTAAATAACAAACAAAGGAGTAGAAGGGAGTGTAAGTCAATTTCAATCATTTTTTGTTGGAAATTTTAAAATTTTATCGGAATAAGTATGTGCACCTCATGTGACACTTCAAAATTGAGATTTTTTTTTATTTTTTTTACGACCTGCACAAGTGGACTGTCATGTAATAAAACAAATTAATTTTGAAGTGTCACATGAGGTGCACATACTTATTTCGGCGAGATTTTTAAATTTTCGACAAAAAAGAACTGAAATTGACATATTCAAAATTAACATTGAAAAAACATAAAATAAAAATGAATTTGTTCGAAATTATAGGACTGAAAATAATATTTTCTCTAAATTATTTATAAAGCTTATAGAATGTGATTTTTAACCTTTTTTTTTCTCAATCAACATTGATTTCTGTTATTAGCCGTCGTCGAAAATTTCGTGTTGCGAAGATTTTTTGTTTCTCCAAAAATCCAATTACGGCTAAAAATAGAAATTAATATTGGTTGAGAAACAAAAAAAAGATAAAAATTGACTCTAATACACATAATACCTTCTCTATTTATTATTCTACCTTATCCCCATGTGTTACAAATATTTAATTACAAGTACTCCAATTATTAATAAAAAATGGAGTAATTATTACTATGAGAGATATCAAATAGAGCACAAGGATTGAAACCGAGTCAAGTTTACTTAGTTTCAAACTTCAAATTTACTAATCGAGTCAAGTTCAAGTTTGGGGGTATTCAATTCGAATTTTTAAAAGTCTTTAAAAATTTTAAAGTATTTAATACGGATTTTAAAAATTTTTTAGATATTTAACAATCTATAAATTTTAATAGTCTATTAATTTTCTTTGATTCTTTTTTAAAAATATAAATAGATTTCACTCTTCAAAATATCTTCTAACAACTAGAGATTTCTACGTATTCTCTCAGAGAACTCTGAAAATGAAAGGTCGAAAGAAAAAAAATTATGTTCTCTTGCCATCACCGTCGCCGCCGTTCTGCCACCGACATCATCTTTTAAAGAACTGGAAAAAACAAAAATGAGACAAAATATATTTTTATTTTCCCGTCTGCCAATTGAAGGGTCTGCTCGAGAAATACAGATGTGGTTACTTTGAAATGATGGATAATTGGGAACATGGTGCAATCTTATTGGATTTAATAGATCATGTTTCGTGCTTTCCTTGTTGAGAAAAAATCACAAATGATCCTGTAACTTTGTTCGATTTCAGAAATAGTCCTGTAAGTTTTTATTTTATCAATTGTGGTTCTTTTAGTTTCAATTGTAGTCCTTTTCGCCGTAAAATTGTAAATTTTAGCCGGAAAATGGCCGGAAATATGATGTAGCACACAAAATAATGCGAAAAAAACATTGAAATGACGGGTTCAATGAAAGGAAAATAATAGTATAAGTTTTGACCCTCGCCTCAACGTAAATCACTCGAAATTAGCCACGATAATGAAGGTAATTCGTGATTTTGAAGTTGCGATTTACGGGGGAGGTGTAATCAAAACATGAAATTGATTGATGATTTTTCTTCTTGATGAAATACATTTCAAATGAGAGTGGTGGCGACCGTCAATGTGATCAGAATAAAAAGTTAGCTCAATTTTCCGATCAAATTTTAAATTATCCGGCGAAAAGGACTACAATTGAAACCAAAATTACCACAATTGATAAAATAAAAACTTACAGGACTATTTTTGGAATTGGACAAAGTTACAGGACCATTTGTGATATTTTCTCTAGAATAAAATCATAAATGGTCCTGTAACTTTGCCCGAATCCATAAATGGTCCTTTATGTTTTTACTTTATTAATTTTGGTCCTTTTGGTTTCAATTCTAGTCCTTTTCGCCGGAAAATTGAAAATTTTGACCGGAAATATTATGTAGCACACAAAATAATACGAAAAAATTATTGAAATGACGGGTTCAATGAAAGAAAGAGAATATTATGAGTTTCGACACTCTCCTCAACGTAAATCACTCGAAATTAGCCACGATAATGAATGAAATTCTTGATTTTGAAGTTGCGATTAATGGGGGAGGTGTAAACAAAACATGAAATTGATTGAGGGTTTTTCTTCCTTGATGAAAGACAATTCAAATGAGAGTGGTGCGACCGTCAATGTGACCAGAATAAGAAGTTAAGTCAATTTTCATATCAAATTTTAAATTATCCGGCGAAAATAACTATAATTGAAACCAAAAGGACCACAATTGATAAAATAAAAACTTACATAACTATTTTTGAATTCGGACAAAATTACAGGACCATTTGTGATATTTTCTCAAGTTATGTTGATCACTGCTTGTGTAGTTAGTTAAGGATCATGTTATGGCTTGCAATGGGTGATTGCATTAATTTGTAACTTTGGCATATGATATATATATATATATATTTTATTTTATTTTTTTTATTTTTTTTTATTTTTTAAGGAAGAGACGAGAAACTCCCCCCACCCGTGCCGTTGGCCCCTCAGTCGGGCGGGTTGTAAATCGAAAGATGTGCCCAAGTAGCAGACACTTGTGGGAGAAAGCCAACAAGATTCAATCCCCATGACAAATCTCCATAATATTTCAATGGATAATTTGTCCCACACGGGGTTCGAACCTGCTTTGTCGAGGGACTTCTCTCCTCACATCACCACAGGCTTTACCACTTGGTTATGCCCTTGGGGGCGAAATAGACTTTGTTTCTACATGCAGCTTGTGTTTATATTTTGTCTCGATTGATGCAAGTTGTGGTCCATTTTACCCCTTCAATTATTTGTGAATTTGCTAATCGACATCAATTTTTAGCTCCATTACGTGGTGTTCAATATCATCTAAAAAAAATTGATGGTCAAGGTCGTCACCCCAAATGCAAATGAGTTATTCAATATTCGTCATGCATCATTAAGAAATGTGATTGAGAGAATTTTTGGTTTTTCAAATCGCGATTCACAATTTTCAAAACCGCACCTCCATTCCCATTTCAAACAAAAGCAGACTTAGTATTGGCTTGTGCTGGATTACACAACTTTCTTCGAAAAGAATGCTGCTCTGATGAATTTCCAGTCGAATATGAAGAAGATCAAGATTCACCACATCTCAACATGGAAGAGGAAAATTTGGAATTGCTTTCTCAAAGTCAACTACAACAAAAAATGAAAGCTAATGCATTAAGAACGAGTATTGTTAATGCTATGTGGGAAATGAGACCAAGGTATAACGGTGATGGAAATGAAGATGATGTGAATGAAGATGAGAATAATAATGTATTTTTTTGGAACTAATGCATTTTTGGTATTTTTTCTAAACAATTTGGATAACTTTTTTTATATACAAGTGTGTTCCATATATATTTACATCAATAGTTTCAACGCCGGAGTTTATGAAAATTCATGTAAATCAATAAAAAATGTGTATTCCACAATCCTGTCAAGTCTATGAAAATCCATATAATTAAATAAAAAAAATCAGTCAAACTCTGCATGGAGTCTATGAATTTTCTAAATCCACAGGCTTTTTTAAGTCCAAAAAAATCCAATAGAATCTTAATTGAATACACCCCCTTTAGTTTCAAACTTCAAATTTACTAATCGAGTCAAGTTCAAGCTAGACCGGTTGATCCTATTCAACCCGACTCGTTCACACCCCAGCTCTAGTGATCCGCTCATCTAATGCCTAGGGCGTGTTAGAACGTTGCAACCGAAGAGACATATATTCCACTTTTGGATGAGCCATCAGCAAAGTCTATACACAGATTCAGATTAAACTAACCTGGGTTACAATCCAATTTGGTGAATAAATATTATCAATCATATAATCCTAATTTGATACTTGATCGATCAGAAATTGGCACACATCTATCTGGAGAGAAGAAAAGTTTGAAAGAAAGTCGTGAAACGGAGAAGATCATTATGGGATGGGATGATGAACTGTATTGAGAGTACATAAAAATGATACATGCAGCAGATCCTGTAGAAAGATTCAGAATCTGAGATTTCACAGTTGTCAAATTAGTCAAAGCAACAGCCAACCATCTGATGCTTGTGTTATTAGGCACTGAATCTTGATTTTCGGTAAAACACTGCATTCTATTACTTACAAAAATTACAAAATCATAAAATTACTCGAAATTAGACATCTTTGGAGGTCGAACATTACCAGGAGAGTTTCGAGAAGCTAAGCTGTACACCAGCCTTTGCTGGGTCATGCTCGTTTCGTTTCAAGCTGTAGCAGTAGTTAACCTGATAATCATGTGAAGCAGTCAGTAACATTTTTAAAAGAAACTAACTTGGGACAAATGTATATACAAAAAAAAAAAAAAAAAAACACACAGAAGGAAAGTATGTATCTTGGAAAAATGTTGAGACTTTATTTCTTATTTTTGTTCTCATTGAGTCCTTTGTTGCAGTCCATCATATGTTCATAATTGTTTAATCGAGTCCTTGAACTTTTAATTTTACTCACTTTGATCCCCGAGAGTCCTCAATGTGTACCAAAATAGTTTTAGGGATCAATAAATTAAAAGTGTGTGGGCTCTAGAATACAAAGCATGAAAGTTCAGGCCCGAAATTTGCATTTTGCCTAATATTTTTAACATAATAAACACTACGAAAAAGGTTTATGTAATGCATATATGAACTCAAAAAATAACTTCTAATCAAACTGTCAAACAAGTTAACATCCTTACATCCCTAAACAAAGAATAAACTATCTGTTGCCCTAAATCCAACAACCCGGATCAGTTTCTCACTTCCATTTCACCATTCTAAGTTGCAGATATAAAAAATAATATATCCAAATTCTAGAAATGGCCAGAGATGAAAAATTTCCAACACAAGATTATATGATAACAGAAATATCTATCAAAAAGCAAAATAGCTCACCTCCATGCGAAATAGCTTGGTAGGTATAACAAGTCCAAATCCTGCCAAACTTTGAAAAGAATCTAGAAATTTCTGGAATGGGAACTCTTTATATCCATTCTTTGGTAACTTATTCAAGCTGCCAGTGCATGCAAACACATGTCCATGAATGCCAGCTTTTCTAAAGGCACTTAAAGGGAGATCGAAAGAAAAGTCAGCAAAAGCTGTTAGAGCAAGATCTCCTATATGATCCAATTCAGAAACAAAGTTTCCATCTTTAGAGTTGTCATTCTCAGTGGCAAATTTTCTAGCCCTAAAACCTAAACCGGAAGTTGGGCCTCTCAAGTAGCAAATTGGAGAAGAATTACCACCCATTAAGAATCTCTCAGGAAAATACAAGAACGTATTCAAGTTTCCATTCCCCCATGGGAATACAACACCGCCTGAAATTCCGAAATTCAGCGCAGAACGATAGAATCCCAAGGGGATAGCATAACGGAAGTCAAACTCCTGTTATTAAAAAGAATTAGTTTTATGTAAAACAATTTTACCGTACAACTGGTTCACAACTATCAGTTTATAGTATAACAACTAATACTTTTGAATGAAACAGCTAATACTGACAAGCTAATGCATTTTAAAGAAACAAGTAATACTGTTTAAAAATACGCACGAAATGCAAATCAATTGCACGGTGAAACTGGTTTACACAAGACTTTGTCTAAAAAAAGGGTTAATTGCATAAAACTCACGACCTTTTGGGTGTTTATCAATTACGACATATCTTTTTAACATTTGCAATTCAATGCATGAACCAATTATTTGTTGTAATTTGATGCACTAGGCTGATTTCCAATGTAACTAAAGATGACGTAGCAATCGGGACCGCCTTCAGTGCCACGCGAGATCTAAATAAATTGGCATCTCACAGGACATTGAAGGCGGATCCGTCTGCCACATCATCTTTAGTTATGCCGGAAATGAGCTCGGCTCGTAGAATTGCAGTAAATAATTAGCTAGTGTATTGAATTGCAAATTTTAGAAAGACAAGATGCAATTGATAAACACCCAAAAAAAAAAAACCATATAGTCACTACAGAGTACAGATAGCATAGATGTTTCAACTTTCAAAAAATCATATTGACAGATACATGATTCCAAATGGGGGTGAAATAACATTAGTAGAATTTCAGAATTTCCCAAGTTGGCATGATGTGTGACAGCCACGTAATACTGTATTACACTGAAACATGAAATAAGCAACATATGTTTCTAATGTACATTAACCATAAAAGTACCAAAAGTCTAAAAGTAAGTCTCTTATACACCAGTTGTATGGTGCAACTGTACACAACTAATACATTTCAGTGAAAGCAACCGATACTGACCAATTAATATTGTTCAGTGAAAACAATTGATACCGTTTTAAAATGCACTTGAGTCACGGTGCACCTGGTGCATACAAGACTTTGTTAATGTCTGATTATAGAACTTTAAATAAGAAGTAAATCAATGTTAGCATGTTAGATAAAGAGCAGGCCTTCTTAATAGATTGAGGGATGATGTATTTCTAAAATAAAAAAAAAGGAACTTTTTACAGGTTTAGGGGCTGAAAATATAACAGAGAAGAACCTGGCGGAAAAGGTGCAAGCTCTTAACATCTGGAAAAAGACGACCAATCTGAGTAGTGGAAACAAAAGCATGTCCTTGAGTTGGCCTCGTAGTTGAATCTCTCCGGTCAATTTTATAAGAATGCTTAAAGGCTGAGAAGAAACTATGTCCAAGCTGACTCACTGAGTCAGAAGACATTTGAGATCGATCACTTAAAGTACGCCAAGAGAGATTATAAGCTACGTCGTGATTTCCAGCTGATAGCAGGCCAAGAGAGAGGCCTAGCACTTGCTCTTTGTTGGAAGGAAACTTCAGCAAATCTTGGGAAAGTAGAGACATTCTAGCTGACAAAGGTGTACCCAATGCTTTAAGTCTGGGTAGAGAGACTCCCATACTAATGTCCGGAACTTGATCCCCGCCATAAGACACTAAACCATCCCATAGATCAGCATAACCAAACAAGTTTCTCAATTTCAACGACCCATCTAAAGAAAATGATCTAGCCTACAAAAAAACCTTAGACTATCATCAATCTTAGAGAAGATATGTAATCATAAATAAAGAAGATTTGGGAAAACACAAGCCTATATTGCAAAGACGAAACATAAACACTTCATATTAAACAATGCATCAAAATTTAACACCAAAAGTTGAACAAGCAGTGCTATAACTTCACAGCCCAATTTTTATCTCCTCGCTATCTAACCTGTGGTATTTCAACCATAAAACCATCATTTTCTCAGTTCGAACTTCACACAAAGTTCAGCTCTCAATCTACTGACCTAAGAAATTAAGTATTGCTCAACTTGTAAAGTTCATTACAGCAATTTGAATTACATGGTCAATACCCAAATAACAATCATGTTGGATTTGGTTGAAGGCTTTGAGGATAAATTGTACTCCATAACAGTGAAAATATTGGTAGTTGTTTGTATAGAAGGATTTGGGTAATCCAAACACAATATCTTAATCCCCAGAACCCAACTAAACACTTATCTATCCCCATCTAGTTTTACAGTATAAGCTGTGTGTTATCGAACCAATTACACCAAAATCATAATTGTTCCCTCAGAAGTTATTAATCCTCATCAAAAACTCAATTATTCAACAATATTACCAGATTCCTAGCAGCAATCAACCCACAAATTCAAAGACGATTCACACATTCTGCATAATTACTATCAGAACAAATAAAGAATTAACCACGGGGTCGAATACATATGCTACTTCAACAACGCTACCTTAGGTTCTGCAAAAATCCCCAATTCTCCAGAAAGCGGAATCTTCCCCTCAGAAACCTCAACCACAACATTGGCGGTTCCGGGGAGCTCCGGAGGGCCACCGTCGAGAGTAATCGTAACCGAATCAAACACGCCGAGTTTCCGCAGCCGCGCATTGGCGACGGTGGCGGCGCGCAGCAGCTGCTGGAAGCTGGTGGCGTCCCTGAAGACCGGCTCCACCTCCGACGCGATCAGAGAGCCGTTCGTCTTCGTGTTGCCCTTGATGATGACGTCATTCACACGGACAGCGAATCTGTCCAACGATAGCCGCCGGAGGATTGAATCCATCTCCGGCGTCATGGATTCCGACTCTTCACTCTCATCTACGTCTTCCTGTTCGAAGATGTCGTCGTCGTCGTCGTCGTCAAAGTATTCGTCGATTTCTTCGAGATTATTCACCTGTGGTGAAGATGTTTCGTGATTGGCCTCCTGGTGGCCGGAATCGTGGAGAGGTGCCATTGATGCGGCGTTGACGAGGATCGGAGTTGATTGTGGATGGTATTTTGGGGGAGAGGGCCACTATGGAGTAGTCACTGTTTTAACCGCTAAAACGGCGTCGTTCGGATGAAAATTACGGTTCCAACTTTCGATTTCTGATATCTGATACAAAAAAGGATGAACTTTTATAAATTATTACAACATTATTATATATGCATTTAATTTAAAATTGTAATAAAAAGATATATTTCTATTAAACATATAATGTCTAATGCAGTGTTTTCATAACCGAACCAGCGATCAAACGGGACTGAGCACCGGTTGGCGGTTCAACCGGTTGGACGGTTCAACCGTTAAAATGATTTATGTCTATTTTTTAAAAAATATCTTTTATGTTTTATATTTTAAAAAAATGATCAATTCATCAATGGACTTATAATATTAATATTTAACATTAATTAATCAAACTTGAGGCATAAAAATAATATAAACGTGTTGATTTTCTTGAGAAAAAGGTTTTGTCCTACATTGAACAAGTATTAGATGAAATGTGAGAAAAGGGGAAGAGATTTGTCCCACATCGAATAATTATTAAAAGAAATGTAAAATGAAGTTATATAAAAGGGATAGGAGGTGAATTTTATGGATCCCCTATCCCACATCGAATAAGTATTAAAAAAGATGTCAAATAGTGTAATATAAAAGGGAGTGGATGTGGATCTAGATCCTTACTCAACTTCCAATCCCACATTTTGAATAAGTATTAAAAAAATGTACGGTCGAACCGGTTTTAACCGATTTTTTACCAGGTTTGATCGGTTCTGACCGGTTTAACCTATAAACGGTTTATAGGGGGTGATCGGACCGATTCTGGATCTGGTTCCCAGTTCAACCGGTCGAACTGGCCGGTCCAGTTTTGAAATCACTGGTCTAATGTCTAATATAAAATAGTTAATAGTTACTCCCTCTGTCCCAAACTCATTTGTACAATTTTCGTTTCGATCCGTCCCAAACTCATCTATGCATTTCCTTATCCTTAAATGGAAATACTCATTTTAACTCAAACCCTTCAAACACCCATTTATATACAATATGTCACTCATTCATGCCTTCAACACTTTATCACTTTTAATAAATACTCCCTCTGTCCATCAAAAGTGTGCTAAGAGAGCTGAAACAAGTTTTACGAAAATGTAGATTAAGTACATTTATGGATACAATTTCTTTTATCTTAATCGTCCAACAATCACTTAATTACTCAAGTTATCATTATATTTTACTCATAATCAATTATGTTATTTGTAAATAGACTTAATCTATATTTTCGTACAATATGTTATACTACCTCCGTCCTAATTTAAATTGTCCATTTACTATTTGACTTGTGTTTTAACAAACGAGTTGTTTATTAATATTTGAAATGATAACTAGATTTTTAAGGTGGGATATGATAGTCATACCCATCATCTATCTTACACGTCCTTAAAAGTCAAGTTATCATTTTATATACTAATAAACAACTCATTCGCTAAAACACATGTTAAAAGTGAAATGACCAATAAAAAACAGGACGGGTGGAGTAACACTCGGAATACACTTTTCATGGATGGTGGGAGTATTATTTCACTCTTCAATAAAGTTGATTTCCCAATATTACACTAATACTTTATCATTTTATCACCTCAAATATTAATAAATAACTCTATTTTAAACTCCAAGCATTAAATGTACAAATGAGTTTGAGACAAAGGGAGTAAAATATACTCCATCCGTCCCAGACTCGTTTTCCTGTTTACTGTTTGCACATGTTTTTGTGAGCAATTTTTGTATTAGTAATTGAAATGATAAATTAATTTTAAAGGAAGGGTATGATAGATAAGAGACTCATCTATCATACCCCTTCTTACCATGTCAGCTAATTATTTCATTTACTAATACAAAAATCGCTCACAAGAGAAAGGGTATGATGGTAAACAGGAAAACAAGTTTGGGACATAGGGAGCATGATTCTCTCTCCGTCTCGTTCTTATTTGAGCATTTAGTATTTACATGAGTTTTAATGTAGAAGTTATTTATTATTAGTAAAATGAATAAAGTTACTTTTTGTTAAAGGTTAAATGATAAAATAATTATATGGTGATAAAGTTAACTTTCGTGCAGAAAAAATAATGACATAGCATAATATTGAGATATTTTATTTATTGTTATTTAAAAAAAATGTTAAATCAAGTTTGGTATGAATTTTTTTCTGAAAAAGGTGCACATTGAATAAGTACAATATATATATATATATATATATATTTTTTAATAGGATTGAATAAGTACAATATTAGAAAGATTAGAGTGAGATATTTTATTTATTGTTATTTATAAAAATATTAAATTAAGTTTTGTATGAATTCTTTTTGAAAAGGGTGCACAATGAATAAGTACAAAGATTAGAGTGCATTATAATTGTTAAAGGAACTGCAAAACGGGACGCTGATGGATGTTTTTAAAGCCTTATAGCAGGTTTTTTTTTTTATTAATCGGTGAATGTTGATCTTATTTCTATGATACTTTCGTTGAGAATCTTACACAAAAATTTTGGAAAGATCAAAGTTCGATTTATCCCCTACTACTTCGTTGATGGATGTTTTTAAAGTCATTTAGCACTTTTTTTTTTTTTTATTTGTTAGTGAATGTTGATCTTATTCCCTTGATATGTTCGATGAGACGATCTTACATATATTTTTAAAAAGACCAGAGTTCAATTTGTCCCCCACTACTTCGCCTTTATACGAAAATATCTTCTTTCAAGTGTTCTTAAAACACTACTCTATCACCATAATTGGAAATGATTTTCAAACTTTAAACAAACAGATTAAGTGTCTGTTTGCAAACTCAAGTGGAAGGGTAGAAATACTTTTTTTTTAAAAAAAAAAATGAGTCTAACAGCTTTAAAAAAGTGCTTCTATCCAACTCGATTGAGTGCTTGATTGCAACCACTACTCAACGGATAGAAGCACACCTACTTCTAAAAATGTGCTTCTACCCTATTATGTTGAGGTTGCAAACAACCCGTGAGTATGCAAACAAACTCTAAATCATCACAATTTGCTCCCAATCTAAATTCCCTCACCCCCATCTCCCTATTTACACCCAAATCTGACTCCAAATAAATTTACAAGGAACAAGAAACGACTCTAAAACTAACAGTATCATCTCCATGCATATTCAACTAACTAGACTCAGACATAATCTCAATCTCTGCCCACCAAAGAGGCGATAGTTTCGGTATCACCCCATCGGGTTCTATCCCCGTTATCTCCCTCAACTTCACACAAACTTCATTCATACTCAACCTCTCTCTCGGGTCTGGACAAGTACAACCCCTTATCACACGACCGATTTGTTGAAGTTGATCTTCACTATAAGTCTCCAGAGTGGGGTCCACCATTTCTCGTAGATACCGGGTCCCACTAAGATAATCCGATGCCCAATCTTCAAGCGAAGTACTACCCGCTGTGTATGGAAGCTTACCGGTTATCATCTCATATAGAACGACGCCAAAGCTGTAGACGTTGCTCTGTACATTTGGTTCGGTCTCAGTAGAATCATCATCGGTTGAAAAGCAAAAGTCGGAGATTTTTGCAGCGTAATCTTCGGTCAAGTACACAGATGAGGATTTGAAGTTTTTGTGGACTAATGGTGGGGTTAATTGATGCATGTGCTCGAGGCAGTACGCCATGCCCATTGCTATCCGCATTCGCATCGCCCAATTCAAGTGTTCGGCTTCTTTTACTGTATAATAATTTAAAGCATTCATCATGGAGTGCATCAATAGGCATTTAGACAAACTCCACTCGTATATAATCATCTAAGAAAAGTCTTATGTAAACAAGTTTTATCGTACAACTAGTTTGCATTGTGTGTTCATTTTTAAATAGTATTAGCCAATTTATTAAAAGGTATTAGTTATTTCATTAAAAAGTACTTTGTTTTACTATAAAGTGATAGTTGTGAACCAGTTTTATTGTGCAGCTGGTTTGCGTGATGTGTGTATTCTTTAAACAGTATAAGTTTCTTAAATTAAAGGTATTAGGTATTTCATTAAAAAGTATTAGTTTTTATACTACAAAGTAATAGTTGATAACCAATTGTACGATAAAACAGTTTCACATGAGGCCAACTATTCATCTAAATATCTCAATTTCTTCAAAGACAAGGAGATGGAGTTCATTATGCACGAGATTTAAACGAAATCGAAAAATACTCACTGTGTATATGCTCGAAGAGAGTTCCGTTGGGAGCATACTCAAAGACCATCATCCTAGTGAAAGGCTCCTCTTCTCCACAGTATCCAATTAGGCTCACAAAATTCTTGTGATTCACTTTTGATAATGTGTCAATCTGAAACCAGTTATTCATCAAATTTATATATATATATATATATATATATATGTATATGTCTCGTGAAATTTACATGCAACCATATAAAACGGTACCTTCTTCCTGAACTGGGCTTCCCTACTGCTTGACCAGTCTTTTGCAGATGCCACTGCAATAGAAGCTACTGCTATCTCGACTCCACTTGACAACGTACCCTTGTATAAAGTACACAACGATGCAGAACCAATCACATTGCTAAAATCTTCACATGCAGCCTCAAGTTCAGATCTCTTAAGCTTTGGGACACCTGAGACAAGAAAAACTAAGTTAACTAAATCAGCACACAGTGGCATAACACAGAAACTTCTATGAACTTGGTTCATGAAATTTTTATGGTGAAATCAGTAACACTGTTTAGTATACGAAGTAATACTGTATAGCATACAAAGTATCACAATTTAGTGATTTTTGAGAAAAATCACAAATAAAATCAAGCATTTTTTAAAACGTATAACTTCGCATGCTAAACAATATTACTTTGAAGAAGAGAGTTCACGTGGACCTGGCTCACACGAGACCTACTCATAGCATAAAGGCTACAAGGCAATTTGTGTTTCCCATCAGCACTTGAATAGTTTTTTTACAGTTAAAACGAGTTTGACAGGAAACAGCACAAGGGGTTCGAGTAGTTTAGAAAGTTAGTAGATTCAGCCCCAGAAAGACAGAAATACGTGGAAGTAATAGATGCTTAATTCCTACATTTATTAGAGTGTAACAGTAAGAATTACCAGTAACAAACGCTCTTTGCAGCTGTCCACTTAAACCTGTAACCCATGGCTTGACAGTAGAAACCTTGCCGCTTTGCCAGAAACAGATGCCAATTGTTAAAAGAAGTAATAGAGGTCCACCAGTGGCTAAAGATATTATAAGAATTCGACGACGATTCCTTCTAGAAGATTCAGGGGGTGCAGTGGGGCCCCCTTCAGGGGTCGGGTGTGAAGATGGAGAAATAGGTGGAGTAGCAGGAAAAGGTGAAGGGACCGATCCTGATGGCTCGGGTGATGGAGCTGGCGTCGGTGGTGGTGGTTGTGGTGGTAGTGCGTCAGGCGGAGGTGTTGAATCTTCGGGTGGAGCAAGAGGAAATGGAGGAAAAAGGAATTCTTCGTCTTGCACAGGAGGAGATTCTTGTGCCAATTTTCGACGTGCACCATTTCCTCTTTTGTTTAACTTCCTAAAAAGATGATAGAATATCATGAAAAACAACTAATACTTACCAACTAATACCTTTTAGTAAAACAACTGATACCGTTAAAAATGCACTTGAGTTACATGGTACACTTGGTGCATACAAGACTTTGTCCAGGACAAAATATTTGGTCATGCTAAATTCTCAAGGTATTTCCCAAAAATGGAAGTGTTAGGTGGTCAAGAAAAAAGTAACTCAACAAAATAAATTTTTCTTGCAACAATTTACTCAATGGATAGTGGTCGAAATTCAAAGTTGTGGACATTTACTCAGGACTTAGTTACGATTTCTGCGTATCTGTCTCAAATGATTCACCAAAAGCTCGAAATAGTGCTGTAAAGATATCTATAATGAATGAATTCTCGACTGAGTAGATTTACCATGATGCCCTCGTGGTGCTGGATAACAACCCTTCGTCCACTTGAAGTTCAGATAGCTTTTGAAGTTCGTTTATTTCTGGACTCGTTCTACCAAGAAGCTCGTTGTTATCAACTAAACTGCATCACACAAATAGCACATAGTATCAAGATCACAAAAAGGCAGCTTAATTTCTAAGTATAAAGCAAGTTCATTTCAAACTTACAGGACTGATATTGACAAACTATCACCAAGTTGGTGAGGAATCTGCCCATTGAAGTTATTATATCCAAGGTCTAATACTTCCAATTGTTTCAAATTCGCGATATCTTCAGGGATTACACCGGAAAAGGAATTATTGCGCAGAATTCTGTTCGATAATTTATAGTTAACTAAAAGTCGGCAATCAAAATTTGAAATAAATAGCATTTTAGTGCATCTTACATAGATTTGATATGAACCAGGTCCCCGATATCAGGAGCCAAAGTGCCACTTAGACACAGATCTTTCAGATTCCTGCAGATGATATTTACGATTACGAATATCCACTTTGCACATTATCATCCAAATAATCAAGAAACGTACATTAAGCATTTAACTGTTCTAAAAGTAGACATGCAAGTTAGAGAAGAAGAAAAGTCGATTTCTCGATAGGGAAAGCAATTTGGAGAAGGTAAATATTGAGATTACATATCATAACATCGTTGATGGTAATATTTTAAAAAGATTATTCATCGTTTCAACAATCGTCCTTCAAGGATAAAGGAAGGAATCTACTGCTAACTTCATTAAATTTACATGTCATATGAAGAAAAAATCTACAGAATTACTTGTTTATAATATACTCCTATACATGAGTTTGGCTTATGTAAAAAAGTTTTACCGTACAATTGGTTAGCAACTATCACCTTTTAGTAACAAAACCTTTTTTTTATGAAACAACTAATACTCTTTAATTAAACAACTAATACTATTTAAAATACACACGAAATACAAACCAGTCGTACGGCCCCTATACAATTTACCCTGCTAGCATATACCATGGATCATGGACAAACAAACTATATTCAAACAAAAATCTCTAAAATACTATAGAGACTCCCCTGTGGATTCATCAATTAGCCAACAAAAAAAAATCAAACCGGGTAAGATACATTTAATTTAGATTCGTCTTATAACCCGTCTAACATTATATCGTCTCACACAACGATTAGTCCAGGAATATTACAGGATTAAGTTGAAATTTAAGGTGAGAAACACAATCAGAAAATCATAGGACTATAAATCAATAAATATACTTACAAAGCTACAACATATTGTTGTGAACACTCAACTCCAAACCAAGAACAAGGGCTCTCCACTCCTACTTCATCAATCCAATTCAACAAAACCCCATTTGGATCATTTGTCACTCTCTCTTTAATTCTCAGCAAAATCCCACCTAAAATTCCAAAAAAATTAATAAAGAAAAATTGAAGGAGAGAGAGAAAAGACCAAAAACAATACCTTCATCATTGAGAGAGAAACAGAAATTTAAGTTGAGCAGAAAAAGACAGCACATGGTTCTCCAAAACTCTTTCATTTCATCACAAATATCCAACTGATGAATCTGATCATAACAGAGAAGTAACTCACTGAGTTGACTCAACTCAACTCGCTAACCCCAAAACAACATAAGTAAATTGCAGGGGAAAAAAATAAAAAGAGCCCCTACCAAGACTAATGATGCAGAGCTACAACCTCCATAAATGGCCTTATTTTGACTTGATGAACCAACATAAATTATTATCCTAAAAATGACAAGAAAGGGATGTTTATGAAATTAACGAATTGGAGTAGGAGAGTTATAAGATGACTTGATGAATTTGTGGAGTGTTTGGGTGCTTGGTGTACTAACTACTAACCTCTAATAACTAACTTTGTCAAATTAAAAAAAATTGATTCAAACTTTGCAATTCCATGATTCAAAAGTGGGATTCTGTAATAAAATTCTAATAGAAAAAAAATTTGGAGAGTTTTTCTGAGCGGGTGACTTTTCAATTGCAGATTTTAAAATAAGTAATGAGTGGTTGTCTTGAAAATTAACAACTTATGAAAAATAGAAATAGTTGTTTGTCCACAATTCAATTGCATGCGTATGTTAGTGGTGTAGACTAACACTTGATGTTGATTGTATAGATATATATAAATATAGTCATATACCTTTTAATCTAGAGACTATTTCAAAAATACAATATCTAACGGAATAACATATATTTAACTGAATAAGTTTTCAAGTAAAAATACACTCATGAGATAATTCAAAATTTTAAAAAAAAAAATCAAACTTAATGAATTAGCAAGTAGTTAATCTCACAGAATAGGTCTAATATTATAAAAGTTGGATGCATCATCTCCGTTTATTTTTTATAAATTTGAAGAGTGCAAAATACAAAGAAATTATGTCTAGTTCATATTTAATTATTAGAATTATTGTAAAATAAATATACCGAAGTAATTGAAGTTGAGACACCCCGTGATAGTAAAATATATTCAATTTACAATAATTTGTCATGAAAGTTAGCTACTTTGACTAGGGGTGTGCACGATTTAGTTTAATAACTTAACCGAACCAAAACAGTGAGATGAGAAAATCGAATTTTCGTATTACTTCAAACACTGAAAACTTAATTTTTTTTTTTAAATCTAATATCCGAAAAAAAATAACCGAACCAAAGCTATGAATTCAATTTGGTTAGATCCGATTTTGTTAATGTTATGCAAAGCTATTGCCAAGGATAAATCTACGGGGAAGGGAGGGGTGTGGTGGCCCACTGATATTTAATTAAAAAAAAAATTTAACTCGTATATAAAATTTTGTCTTTTTTTTCTTTAAAATTATATTTTTTGCCACTTCCCCTATTTTACGAAAAAATTCACCCGTATTCGAATAAAATTCTGAATCTATTTAGCATTAGATTATATTCCTTCCGTCTCAATTCATTTTGCACTCTAAGATTTGCATACATATTAAGAAAAATTATTTTTTTTGTGTTTTGTTGACTTTTTAAAGGGAATGGAGGGTGGAGATTATGAGGGTGAAGATTGTGGGGTAGAGATTGTGAGATCCTTTTTCATATTTATGGTGTACAAAATGAATTGGGACGGATTAAAATAGAAAGTGTGCAAAATGAAAGAATTGTTACATGAAAGAGTATTTCCAATTTACAAAACTTGTATGATAAAAAGAAAGTGTGATTATGAAGGTTGAATGATGATGTTGAGTAGCATAGGAATAGTAATAGGAATAGGAATAGGACAAAGGAGAAACCAACAAACTCGGTGGCGGGGCCGGCCAATGTTGAAGTTATATATACACTCCATGTTTTTCAAATTTCAAATTTTAGAAATTTAATTAGAGATTCGCCTTCCAATTTACCAAATTTAAATTAATTTACATAATCAAGTTATTCTAATAACCAAAATAACAATTCCTGGGATTTATGATAACATTGACCACGAAATAAATTAATTAGGTTTGAGTTGACTAAACCTAATACGAACAAAAAAAAATCCTATGCTTATATTTTATAATTTCACTCATTTTTTGGTAAACATTAGGAAGATTAGTTAGGAAGACTGATGTCCTCGTGGATGGATAATGATATAATTTAAATTAATTACAGGAATAAGTATCTTGTACTTGAATTACACGGTATACCTGTAGCACAATTAATATTGTTTAATAAAATAATTAATTTTATTCAATAAAAAAAATTAATACTATTTTAAAATCCACACAAGTTATATATTACACGTTGAGCATACAAGATTTTGTCTAATTACAATTCATTTGATATGTGGATCATATTTTACTTGATATATTCTCATTCTAATGAAAGGATTACGTTCAAACACCACTCGTTTAAATTTTTGTTTGTGTTATATATTGAATAATACTTGTGTGAATTTAGAACACGAAAATTTCATTCAATTTTTTAAGTTTATAAATATATGAAACACCACATTATTTTTTTTTGTGGTGGGTAAAATCTTAAATCACGAGAATGAGATTGAAGAGATACGAAGTGACACCAAACAACAAACGTAGCCCCTTGCTTAAGCAATCGGTATTTGCTTGAAAAGTAGAAGCAATTTGTTCTTATTTCTTTTCTTATACTTTTTGTAGGGTAAAAAATATACTCATCTCGTTCTACCCAATTATAATTGCTTGTAGGACACATTTCTTGAGTGGGAGTTTGTGGATCTACAAGTTTGGTTTAAAAAATATTAATTTTATTCAAATCCGATATATAATAGGAGTAGCATATAATTGTAAGAAGTTAATTTGGGAATTTTTATTAGTAGGACTTAGAATTGAAATTTTAATCTAATATGGCCCAAAAGCTAAGTTATACTGGATGGGCCAAGACCATAAATTGTAGAAGGTCTAGTAATTGAGTTAATTTTTTATTTTTTTTTAATTTTTCTAAGCTAAGACAATGTATCAAATTAAATGAAGGTATGTGACGTTTAAAATTGTGTTTTGACCCAATATTTGGAAGAAAATGTCTCTATCCGAAAAATGACATCTCACAAGAAAAGTAGAATTAAATAGGAGGCTATGTATTGTATTCCAGTGTTTTTAAAAATCGATTGAAACGTCCGGTTAAACCGGTCGAACCGTGAACCGCTCATGTCGTCGGTCCAATTACTTCTTAAAAATGGTTAATCCGATTTTATTATTTTTATTATTTATTAAATCACCTTTCTTGATTTTTTCATTATTTTTTCTAAATTAATCCACAACGTCATCATCTCTGGTCTTCAAACTCTATTGTATTTATTTTAATATAAGACTTATAAATTATAAATTAGTATAATTTTATTTTTTATGAATAAATATTTATTTTTTAATGTAACATACAAAATATAAAAGAAATACGCAGAAATCAATTTAACGGTTGAACCGCCGGTTCAACCGGTTGGACCGGCAATCGATGCCTAGACCGGTTTGGTCACCGGTTCGATTATGAAAATATTGTTGTATGCATCTAGGAGCACCGTGCACTCATAGTGCATTTTAGGACGTGCAACTTGTTATATTGAAATATGTAACTTATTTATACTGGAAAGTGCAACTATTTTTTTACATTAATAATTGCATGATTCGGTGTAAATAAGTTGCATCTTTCAATATAATAAATTACACGGTTCTAAAATGCACAATGAGTGCACAGTGCACCTGGATGCACATGAGACTACTCATAAAACTCCATTATTTGTTAATGCATTTTAATTTCTAAAACAGTTTCTTGTCTGAGATGGATTTTGAAATAGATCCTCAAACTCATAATCTTATCCATTATTTAACCCTAGAGTTGTCAAAACGGGTTAAGCCCATTGTTGTAGGCACATCGCGCGAGTTGGGTCCAGGCCCATGTTTCGCCCACAGGGAATGGGCCCATGACCAAACAAATCATCCCCCTAAACCCGAGGTGAGGAGGTGAAGGCTAAAATAGGCATGTCGCGAGGTGACCGACCTCGCACTTGAAAATTAAAGTCGCCGCTTCATCAACCCACCATTCTTGCGTAGAAATCAACTTCATCCCACGATTGATCGTCAAAACCACTGGACAACATCAACCTCGAGCACGGTTTCGCCAGAAATTGCATCGTAACCAACAATACAAGAGGCAAAATCGCACCACGGCTGTGTTGTTCTCGCCACGCCGCGGTCCTTTACAGATCAAAGAATCCACAGGTTACCGCCGCCGTCGCCTGAGACCGCCGAGTTGGGGACCGCGTCGCACCGCCTCTGTCGAACCGTCCCTCACAGCCTCGCTGGAGAGCTCTGCCGAGTGCAGTAGTCATAAAATCTATTGTGCCATGGTTTTCAACACGCCATCACCGCCTCTCCTCCATCTCTCGCCGAACGGATCCACCATGGGAAGTCACTGCGTCGCAAGGGCCGAAGCCTCGCCTGTCACCACGATTCGCGACGTCAATCCGTCGCCCGAAGCCGCGCATCGTTGACTGAGGAAGAAGCGTGAATGGGGGAAGAGTTTTGGATGGAAAGGTTTGCGGATGGGGCCTCACGGATTTGCAGCGTAGAATTTCTTGGTCGTGAGAGGAATTACAGCGAGAAGTAGGGAAATTAAGGTCGGACTCCACAGCGTGATTTGGGGGAGAGAGAAACCAGACTCCACCGAAATGAATTAATCAGGCCTGGCCTTTTGGGTTTGACTTTGGGCCTCGTTTGCATTAATCAGTTGGGAATAGTAAGTTTCTGGGCCCAGTTGCTTGAACAATTCATCTCTAAATCTATTGGGCCCAGATTCTGGATTTTATTAAATACATAAGCCCAAGATTAGATTAGTTTCGTGCTATGTGAATAACTTGATATCTAACGGGTTATTTATTTTTTTGTGAGGAAAAAATATTCACCATTCTCGCAAAGGAAAATTGCACGGGTGAAGCATCGGGGGCAACTCAAAGAATCTACGGGCAGTCCTTTAGCCCACTCACATCAGGTTTTATTTCATTTAATTCCTTTTAATATATATCACAGTATTCATACTTTCATATATATTAAAAGGCGGGGGCATATATGCTCATATCTCGAGCTATTCGAGTTAATTTCAGAACACTAGTTGACGTTAGAAACTCAAACTAGCATGTCTAAATTTGGAGGGTTATTTTTAAACAAACTCCAAATCCTTACTTTTCACTAATAGCATAAACCCTAGGAAGGGACTATCACAAAATTCATCTACGAGCACTCGAAAGTCTCACACAGATGAACAAACTTATAATCCGACTTCAAACTTACATCGAGTCAAACGATTAAGGAAAATACTCAAATTCATAAAGTCGTGGTCTCAAACCAGAAGACCCGACAACGTCAAAATCACGAAGTCGCGGTCTTAAACAAACAAGACCCGACGACCTCAAATTTACAAGGTCACACTTCCAAAAAATGACCCTGTCGACCTCGATAGGTGCGATGGTCAAACCAGAAGGCAATCAAGTCGCAATTTATGTAAGACGACAAATAAGCCCTTCAAATCACAAGTCAAAGAGAGTTGTAACCTCAATAAAACGACCTCGAAAGACGACATTTTCATATCAAACGAATATCTCAATCCAAGCTGACACCAAGTTAAAACACTTGTTTAAAGTCACATTTCGGAATATCCTCCAGCTCACATTGTAGCCATGACTTTCAAATCCCAAGGTTGATGAGGTCGCAGCCTAAACGGCTCAATTTTTGTCACGACTTCATAAGACGATAAGAACATAGCTCAATTCAGAGTCGCAGAAGTTATTCAAGTCACTGGCAAACAGTCTGAAACGACTATAAACCTATACAGTCAGAGACGACTATAAACATATACAGTCCGAGACGACTATAAACCTATACAATCCGAAAACAACTATAAACCTATACAGTCCGAAAATGACTATAAACCTATACAGTCCGAAATGACTATAAACCTATACAAATCCAAACAACTATAAAATCTATACAAATCAAACGATTTATAAACCTATACAAATCAAAACGACTATAAAATATATATAGTCCAAACGCATTATAAACCTATCTGATCTGAAACAACTATAAACCTATACAGTCTGAAACGACTATAAACCTATACAGTCCGGAACGACTATAAACATATACAGTCTGAAACGACTATAAACATATACAGTCCGAAATGACTATAAACCTATGTGCCAATCTTCTTTCACATTCTTGAAACAACAAATCGCTCTGATATAGACGATCTATACAAACGAGAATCAAATCTCCATCCGGGGGGCAAAACGCTAAGGATCCCAAACCTTTGCATACCCACGAAAGGTGTTTTTAACAGACATCAAAGCCCAATCCTAGGGGCAAAACCTTAAAAATCTCAAAGGTTATTTCTATTCAACAAGAATCGGAAAAGATCTTGTTAATAATTTCAAAATACAAGTCTCTTTTTCAAACACCAATAAAAGTCAATTTTACCAAAAAATATCAAAAACATTTTCTGACATACTAATAATTTCTTTGCGAAATTTCCAAAAGGTTTAAACTTAAAATCTCTCTCACAAAGAATTTCCTCAAATGGTCGAACCAACCATGGCTCTTTCGCCTTCTCGGCGATGACTTTGTCCGCCATTATTGGCGTCGACCCGCCCGCCTTTTCGGCGTCGGCTTTCCGCTATCTCGGCGAGGTGTATTCCGCCGATTTAGTGAAGTATTCTCCGCCTTCTCGGCGATGAGATCGTCCACCTTCATCGGCATAGACCTGCCACCTCTTCAAGGTCGGCTTTTTGGTCCGCTTTGTCGTATTGACTTATGCGCCTTCTTGGCGATGACTTTGTCCGCCATTACTAGCGTCGACCCGCCCGCCTTTTCAGCATCGGCTTTCCGCTATCTCGGCGAGGTGTATTCCGTCGATTTAACGAAGTATTCTCCGTCTTCTCAGCAATGAGATCGTCCGCCATTATTGGCGTCGACCCGCCCGCCTTTTCGGCATCGGCTTTCCACTATCTCGTGAGGTGTATCCGTGGGTTAAGCGAAATATTCTCGTCTTCTTCTGTGATGAGATCGTCGCCTTCGCCGGCATGGACCTACCACCTCTTGAGAATTCGGCTGGTCGCCTTCGTCGGTAATGACATACTGCCTTCTTAGTGATGACTTTGTCGCGCCCTTATTGGCGTCGACCTTTTGCGGCGTCGGCTTTTCTGCTATCTCGGTGAGAGTGTATTTCGCCCGATTTAGCGAAGTATTCTCGTATTCTCGTGAATCGTCGTCGCCATTATTCGCGTCGACCGGACCAGCCTTTCCGAAGGCGTCGACTTTCGGTATCTCGGCGAGGTGTACTCATGGGTTGCGAAATATTCTCCGTCTTCTCGGCGATGAATCAAATCGCCTTCATCAACCGAGGACCTACCGCACTCTTTGAGGTCGAAACGGTATACTTTAAATTGTGTTGGCGATGTCTACCTTCTTGGCGATGACTTTGTCCGCCATTATTGGCGTCGACTTTCCTCTATCTCGGCGAGGTGTATTCCACCGATTTAGCAAAGTATTCTCCACTTTCTCGGCGATGAGATTGTCCGCCGTTATTGGCGTCGACCCGCCCGCCTTTTCGGCGTCGGCTTTCTGCTATCTCTGCGAGGTGTATTCCGCCGATTTAGCGGTATTCTCCGCCTTTCGGCGATGAGATAAATCGCCTTCATCGGCGTGGACTGCCACCTCTTGAGGTCGATTTGGTCCGCCTTTGCCGGTCTTGACATGCGCCTTCTTGGCGATGACTTTGTCGCCATTATTAGCGTCGACCCGCCCGCACCGGCGTGTCGGCTTTCCATCTTCTTGGCGATGACTTTATCCGCCTTCATTGGCGTCGACCGGCCAGCGCTCCTCGGCTCGGCTTTCGCCTTCTTGGCTATATGACTTTGTCGCCCGTTATTGGCGTCGACCATACCTTTTCGGTCGGACTCCGTCTTCTTGGTGATGACTTTATCCGCCTTCATTGGCGTCGACCAGCCCGCCTCCTCGGCGTCGGCTTTCCGCCTTCTTGGTGATGACTTTGTCCGCCATTATTGGCGTCGACCCGCCCTTCTTTTCGGCATCGGCTTTCCGTCTTCTTGGTGATGACTTTATCCGCCATTATTGGCGTCGACCAGCCCGCCTCCTCGGCATCGGCTTTCTGCCTTCTTGGCGATGACTTTGTCCGCCTTCATTAGCATCGACCTGCCCGCCTCCTCGGCGTCGACTTTCCGCCTTCTTGGCGATGAATTTGTCCGCCTTTATTGGTGTCAACCAGCCCGCCTCCTCGGCGTCGGCTTTCTGCCTTCTTGGCGATAACTTTGTCCGCCTTCATTGGCGTCGACCAGCCCCCCTCCTCGGCGTCGGATTTCCGCCTTCTTGGCGATTACTTTGTCCGCCTTCATTGGCGTCGAATGGGCCGCCTCTTCGGTGTTGGCTCTTTGCCTGTTCGGTGAGATTCACTGGTTTTATCCGTCACAAGCCAATAGAAGTCTCAACTTTGTATTAGTTTGGCCAAGTCAAACAAAATGTTACCTTTCTTTTCATAATTCCTGGGTGTTAAACCGACGGAGGTCGCATGAATAAACATCGAACCCCCAAGGTACAACTTTTGACATACATGCGGCGAGATCGCCACCCCAGCAGGTGCGGTCCTCCCCCGACTTTGTAAGACGACTAAGCAAAAGTTCGTAAATAAGCAGCATCCAAATAAGATGGAAGAAAGTATGTAATTTTAAAGTCGCATAAGGAAATCAAGTCGGCATGTTAAAGGTAGAAAAAGAAATGAGTTTCATTGACGGAAGGCCCAAAGGCTAATTACATCAAGTCGTGAACCGCTCGATAAGAAATGGTCATCGACGAGCACAGAAAAGACTCGTTCAGAGAGCCTCACCTCAAAGTACGAGCACAACTAAAGAAAATCAAATACCTACCAAGTCGCAGCATGAACCAGCGACCAAGACTCTTGACGAGCCCAGCCTCTCGACGAGCTCAATCTCGGCAGATAACCGTCTCAGATGAATAACCCCCTAACTCGGGGGCATGATGGAGAATCGAGCCCACTAAAACACACCCAAGTCTGAAGTTGAAGATCCAAACTTGATACCATAAGTATTACCATCAAAGTGTGAACAATTAAGACCTCATGAAGGCATTCAGAGCATACACAGGGGCAAAGAATGCAACATCAAGGGCGAAAATCAGATAATTCTTATGTGAACAAAGATCAAGACCGACCTCCGAACAAAGTCGAAGTCCGCTCTTGGGGGCAATTATTGTAGCCATAATAATCGGCCAGCAGCCACGTGGCAAATGATGATGACTTGGCAAATGGTAATAACGTGGCGGCTAGAACCGAGCTCAGCTGAAGAGTACGAGATACCGATATCAAACCCTCAAAGGCGACACAGCTCTGACGAAAGTAATGAAGATCGCTCGCTTTTAACGAGCGACCTCACGAGGACGGGTCCCCAGGCAAGGCGGAGAGAGAAGAATAAAGGTCGCTGGCTGCAACCTCCCCCGAGGTCGCTCCACAAGCAAAGTCGATAAAGGGACAAAAGAGATAATCCGACATTACTTTCATGTTCTTAGACTAGATTGGCTTCACGAGCCCATGTTCAAAGGCCCATTAAGAGGCCCATTAATGTTCATTTGTATATTGTAAATTCTATATAAAGAGGAAAAAGTCCACACAAAAGAGAGGACAAAAGATACACGAAAAATCATAGTAGAATAGTCCTGGCTTGGTATGCCCCCAGACGTAGTCCTTCTAGACGAACTGGGTCAACAAATTCATTCGTTCTTTATGCTTTTCGTTCATTTATTCATTCTTTAGTCATTAATTACTTGTTTGTGACAGAGACGTAAAATCTATGTTACAACATTACCTCCACACCCCTGAGGAACATTTTACATCGACCAGATACGTCGGGACGGTGCCTCAAATGGGCAATCAAGGTCGGACAATACGGGGTGACTTAACACCCCGACCTGCCATCAAAGCCCAGGCCTTAGCCGATTTCATCGTGGAACTCACCTTCCCATCTGAAGTCGGGTGCTCAAGCGGCCCACCTTGGGAGTTATTCATGGACGGATCAGCAACCTCCCACAAGTCGGGGGCCGGTATAGTTCTGACAAGCCCGGAAGGGGCCTCGTTCCAGAATGCTATCACTTTCAACTTCCCCGCAACAAACAACGAGGCCGAATACGAAGCGCTCATCAGCGGCCTAGAAATGTCAACAGCAATGGGTGTCAAAAGACTGGAAGTTCACACAGACTCCCAACTCGTAGCCTACCAGGTGTCGGGAGAGTATGAGGCAAGAGACGACCGGATGGCAGCCTACCAAGAGGTGGTGAAAATATTATGTCAAAAGTTCGACCAAATTCATGTCAAGCTAATCCCAAGGGAGCAAAATTCACGAGCCGATGCTCTAGCATGGCTAGCGACTTCCGAAGGATCACCAGAGATGAAATATGTCACCATCACGACATTATCCCACCCCTACACCGCACACGCGAAGGTTGCAAACCTAGAGGACCCAATAACGAACTGGATGACGCCCATCATCGAATATCTGACAACAGGACATCTACCAACAGACAGGGTCCAAGCTCGGCAGCTACAATTGCGAGCAGCAAGGTACACAATGATCCAGAACAAGCTGTACAAACGTGGTTTCAGCATCCCCCTACTTCGGTGTATCACACCAGAGTAGGGACAAGTAATCCTACGCGAAATACACGGAGGGGTATGCGGAAACCACACTGGGGGAGAATCGCTGGCCCATAAGACCACAAGACAAGGGTACTTTTGGCCCACACTAAGGGCAGACGCCATCATCTTCGCTCGCAAGTGCCACAAGTGCCAAATCTATACCCCTTCCATCAAATGCGCACCGGAAGAGTTCTCAAGTATCCTCAGCCCCTGGCCATTTGAAAAGTGGGGGATAGACATCGTTTGCCCTCTCCCAACAGCACCAGGCTCGGTCAGATACGCCCTGGTAGCAGTAGATTACTTCACAAAATGGGCCGAAGCTGAGGCACTGGCAACCATAGATCAAAACCAGGTCATCAAGTTCATATGGCGAAACATCATATGCAGATTCGGTCTACCACAAGCAATCATATCAGACAATGGCAAACAATTCGACGGCCTCAAGGTCGAAGCATTCTTCAAGAAATGGAAAATCGCAAAGCTCTTCTCGACCCCATACCACCCGCAGTCAAACGGCCAGGTCGAGGTCGTGAACAAGATCATTAAACACACTCTTAAAGCCAAGATCGAGGGAGCCAAGGGGAAATGGGCTAGCGAGCTCCCAGATGTTCTGTGGGCCTATAGAATGACCTGCAGAAACTCAACCGGAGAAACCCCCTACTCACTAGCCTTCGGGACCGAAGCAGTAGTTCCCACAAAAATCGACTTCCCCAGCCTCCGTACAAGCCAGGTCGCCTTCGGCCAAAACGACGAGGCCCTAACCAGAAGCCTCGACCTGCTCGAGGAAAAGCGACTAAAAGCCAACATGAGGAACGCTATGTACAAACAACGGTCGGAGAAATACTATAACTCCAAAGTACGACTTTGACACTTCAGAAAAGAAGACTTGGTACTCAAGAAGGTACTCGGCGCATCGAAAGGGACCCTCGGCCCAAACTGGGAGGGCCCATTCAAGATCTCAAAAGTCTTACCTAATGGAACTTACGAGCTCGAACAACCAAATGGCACCAGGGCTCAATACCCATGGAATGCAACACACTTGAGAAAATATTATTAGTAAAATTACTCTTGTAATCAGTTATTTATCAATAATAGTGTCTTTTCCTCCATCTCAAAGTCACTGTGTAAAACCCAAAGGGATTATGTAAAGAAAATATAAATTACCCGAGGTACGACTTTCGACATACCGAGGGGAGAGTCGGCACCCCATGAGGGGTGACCTCCCCCGACTTATAAGACGACAAGAAAAATAAAGTCCAAATAATAAAGTCGCATTACAAATAAGACGACATGGACAAATGAATAACAAGTCGCATAAGAAAATTAAGTCGACACAGTATGACAAAAGAGGAAAAAGATTTCATTAATATTACTAAGGGGGGCCCGAAGGTGCATACATGGAAATAGGCCCGAAGGCCGGTACATCAAAAAAAAAAGCAAAAAAGGAGTCTACCAAAGCTTCGCCACTCAGGGCCCCGCCGAACCTTCTTCCACATTCCCCTCCGCACCTCCGGCACGGCGACTTCGGGAGCCGACTCGGACTCCGGCTGGGCAACCTCCGGATTAGGGACCGGGCGCACAATCCGAGAGGGATTGGCGAAGAAAGAGAGATTGATGCCCATGTCTTCCAGATCTTTGATCTCCAGGAGGACCGTAGGAGCGGGAGGATAGTCGTGGACATAGTCCGCCAGTTCGGTGACAAAAGGAGTGAGGTCGCCGACAGGATTCGCCTTGTGAAAGACCCGGATGGCCCCGATGTAGGCCATCACATAAGCAAAATTGGCATTAAGTTCCTCTGTCCTCTTGAAGTCGTCCTCCTTCGTGGACAACATCCTCCCAGCCTCGGCCAGCTCGCCCTCCAGCCGGGTCATCTTTGCCCTCTCGGCCCCCAGCTCGCCCTCTACCTCAGCCAGCCTCCCCTCAGCATTGGAAAGTCGTTTAAGCAGGTCGGAGTTGGAGGACTCCAACCTCTTATGAGCATCTTCCGCGGCGACCAACATCTTGGCCTGGTCGGCAACCCGGGCCTTCGACTTCTTGAGCTCCTCCCGGCTCGGCCTCGGTGAGCCTTGGTCTTCTCGGGTAGAGGACATATACAGGGTGGGCAAGGGCGAGTCCTGATCCACCCGTCGCCTTACGCAAGGGCGTTGTTGTGGTTCGTTTGCGTCCATCCCCGAGTTAGATTATGTAGACCCCTCCGGAGATAGGCGAGCCAGCTCTCAGGGACCCCAGCGGGGACAATGTGGCTCAACCTCAAGAAGCTTAGGGCCTTAGGGCCGAAATTGTGTGGAGTAAGCTCCGGGCTGCAAAAGGAAACCCGGAAGTCGTTAACAATGAAAAAATAAAATGTATGAAGGGAAGACTCGTAGTCGAGAACTTTTCGTCGACACGATTCGGCGTCCCGACTTCAATCCAGGAAGTCCTCCCGAGAGACCTCCTCGGGAATGGAGGCGAAGTTCGGAAGGGGGCAGGGGTGCGACCTCCCGGCCTCTGGGTGACCCTTCTTCCTCGCCTCTTCCGGCGGGCTCGGGAGTGGGCTCATGCCTTCGCTCTTGCCTTATCTGTGGTGAGGGGACGGATGGAGCCGAGCTCGGAGGAGGGACATCGGTGGCCACGACATGCTTCATGCGGTCAAAGACCAATTTCTTGTAGGCCATGATTGCGGAGGGGCGGCGGTGGTAGATATGGGGATGTCGGGATCTGCAAGCCAAAAATGTGAGATAAAAAAAAGAGAGGTACTCACAAGGGATGTTCAGGTGGCGGGGATAAGTATAAAGCCCCGCCTTTAACCGATCAAGCTTGGAGTTGAGGGCGTTGACGTCGCGGAGGCTCAGGGCGGTGTCACGAACAGTCCTGAACGCCTCTTGAAAGTCCCAGAACAGGTCGGAGGTCGAGGGCGCGAACACTGCAAAAGAAAAAGAGAATTAGATCAGTACGACCTCAGAAGTATGAAGATAAAGTTTTACCATGTTCGACTCGGCGCGCATAGTCGTTTGGAACCCGAATGGGCAATGTACTCAAAGGATCCGTTGACTCCCAAGCACCCCCGACGAACCACCACTTCTGATGCCAGTCTGTGACCTTGTTCGGAATTCCACTCACGAGCTCCCGATCCTTGTGAAGTCGCACGGTGTTTTAGCCGCCGGCTTGAAAGATTAGCGACATCACATAAGCGACCTCACGAGGAGTCGGCATCCGGTGTAGCCCAGCCAATCCCAGAACGATCATCATCGAGAGTATGTAGCTCCAGCCGTTCGGACGCCAGCAAGTGGGAGATCGCCGGGTGAAGAGAAAAGCGAATCCCTGCCTCCATCGTGTGCTCGTTGATCGCTATAATGCCTGGAGGTGGCTGATCGGCACTCTCTTCGGAGGTCGCCCCATAAAAATACACGTCGCGGGGCACTTTGTACAACCTGCGGAGGGAGCGCATGTGTCGGTCAGACAGAGTTGACTTGTACCGGGGCAGGTCGGAGGCCATATACTCAGACCGAACCGACTTCCTATAAGAGCGCTCAAGTCGCTTATAGGGGGCCTCAGCTGAGTAGGAGTGGTAGTCGAAACCCCGCTCGTATGCCCCATAGTCCCGGACCGGGGCCGAGGTACCGGTGGGCTGTTCTCGCTCAGACGATGCCGGGCGAAATGTGCCAATATCTAACGGAGGGAGATGGGTGATGTCCTCCAATTCCTAAAGAAACCACTCGTCCATGCCCTCGGTGTCACGAACTACACGTCGGATCCCCACGGATGAGGATCCACCCTCACAGCCGACGGCGGAACGGGAACCGCGGTGCTGCCAAAGTTGGGTTATCGCCACATTGTCCTCTTCCGAGGAGGAAGAGGCCGGAGGACGAGGCACGGCGGGTGTAGAAGAACCAGAAGCCATAGAAGAAGAGTGGAAAATGGGGGGTTACCTGAAGGAACCTCGTCGGAGTCTCGCCAGAAAGGTAGAAGCTAAGCTGGAGCTGCGCGCAGAAGGAGAGATGGCAACGGGCGTGTAGCCCTAGCTCTTTTTATAGAAGTAAACGGGGGTCAAAATGCAATAAAGACATAAGTCGGACCCCTCTTGAAGAAATGAAGTTGCGTAGGTCGCGCGTAACCTGCACCGCGCTCACCGATTGGAGAGGCCTGCGGCGTATGACCTCATCCGCCTGCAACATCATCATGGCAAATCCATCGAGTCTCGCACAAATCGGCGCAACGGTCCACTTTCCCATGATTAACTAGGCACCTCAGGAGTGCTTCCCGAGGTTGAATCTCCCCGAGTAGATCAAGCTACAGATCAAGCCTAGGTCCCGATGCAAGCACACGACCTCGATTTGAGGGGCAATTATTGTACCATGGAATAATCCTACTCGGTGAAGGAGATCGAGCAGAGCGACTTCGGCAGAAATCGGGAGGCTGCGGAGCGGCTTCCTCAAAGATAAAGAAGGTCGCACAGTGACTTAAAGGCTGAAGGAGGTCGCAAAGCGACCTAGAAGGAACAAGAAGGTCGCATTCGACCTTAGGAAAGACCACAAGTCGGAAGCGACCTCAGACGGCCGTTTATAGCAAAGATACGGACAACTGAAAGCGCGGGTATTGCGGGGTAAGCAAGGAAAGTGTGTCCAGACGCGGAAATCACGGGACTGGACGAGGGAACTCTAGATTTGGCGGCTGGAAACTCGCTAAGCCCATTGAAGGAAGCCCACGAGGAAGTGTACCCTAATTTCTTGCTTATAAATACCACTTCTACCACTCATTGTAAAGGGACGAAATCTTAGTACTCTTACGCAGAAAATATAATAAAACACTCCTGGCTTGGGCGCCCCCAGACGTAGTCTTATTCAAAAGGCGAACTGGGTAACCAAATCTGCGTATATTTCATATGTGTTCTTTGTTACCTAATTGATCCCATTCAAAAATATCACGTTGCCCTAGACATAAAATCTAGGTCACAACACGTCCCAACAATCTAAATCCAAAACCATATCAGTTGTAACAACAACATCATTCAGGCACCAATCAATCGAAATCAATCCAATCATTTTGAAAAATTAGGGTTTCAAAATTAAAACAGTGAGTTAATTCAACAAGTGCATCTGCAGAGACGAACAAAAAGAACATAACAATAACACAGACGGTGGCATAAAAGGAGCACACGGCGGTGATAGAGCGGCGAACTCGTACGCATCGGTGCGCAGTCGTGTCATCACCGCAAGAGTGAATCAGGTTACAATCGTGCAAATCGAAGGAGGACACCGCCGACATAGCCCGGGGTTATATCCCCGCCGCCGCATCCTGAGTGCGTGTGACCCCACCGCGCCCCCAGGGCACGCAGGAGTGTCACGACCGATGCCCAGTGTGGCGATCGAGAAGCGCCGCTCCAAGCGGCAATTCGTAAATCGAGAAGGGGAAGCCGCCGCCATAGCAAAAAAATTAGATCGGGTCAACCATCGCAAGCCGAGGCGGGGCGACCCGCCGTGATTAGCAAAGAAGAAACCAATCGCAATTTTATCAGACGGCATCAGCGAATGAGGGACGGAGCGCCGCCATCGCGCGTGGGTTCGGCGGGGTGTCGCGAGGTGCGGCTAACAGCCGCCACCTCCAGTGCTGCACCGCAAGTAACCACCGCGAGCGGGCGGTGTTTGTCGAGTGACGAGGGGTTTCGAAAACCCAAAAGACGCAGACGACAAGACGGAGAAGGTGAGCGAACCAGGGCAAATTGAATTGGGGTTTTGTTTATCAAATAAATTCACACGCCCAATAACAAAAATTAATCTCAATGGTGCGGTCATTAATTTTGGCCATACCAAGTTTTAAAAAAAAATTAAAAACGTCAATTATACAATTAAATCAAGAGCTTGGAGCTCTGATACCACTGTTGGAATTTAGAGGCACGTAAACACGTAATACATGCGCAGCGGAAATAAACAGTTCACCAACAATGAACAATTAATTGCATAATTAAATACGAGTAAACATAAAAAGAATTCTTACAGTAATTCGTATACAGTTTTATCTACTAAGGTATCCACGTAATCCCCAATAACGGACTTGCACGGATTTGCCAGCGTTGAATCCCGAGATGAATTTGCTAGGAAAATTCTAACTCTAGATCTTATGGAGAAAAATGAATTAACGTTGTTTGTGAATTCTCAAGAGCTTGTATATATAGGGAGACTTAGCTTATTTCCCAAGCTAGCCCAATTAGGGAAATAAAATCCCTAATCTTAAATTAAATTAATTCTTTTTAATTTAATTCCCTAAATATAAATCTCTACGGATTTATACGGATTTAAATGTCTTATATGAAAATCTCTACGATTTATTTCCATATACATTAAATCCTACAATTATATTCCAAATATAATTATTGGGAATTCTTATTTAATTAAATCTAATTTAATTAAATATTAATAATAATTAATTCCAAATTAATCAATTATTAATTACTTTTCCATAAATTAAATATTAAATCCAATTTAACATTTAATCAACCAACTATAATCCGTAAAAGGGAACTACTTGTTGTGTGACCCATATGCCCTCATATATCGAGTGATTAATCAATCCAACGGTCTTAATTGAACCCTAGACAATAAATCAGACATTCTCAATATATGAGGTACGTTGCGAGAAAAGTGCAACTACCTGTAACTGAAACGTGGGCTATTACGATTTCCTCCTTTCATTCGCGAATACTCGATTAAGTCTTGAACATGATGAAGTGTCTATTCAAATAACTTAATCAATTTATCTCTAATCACTAATTGATCACTTATGTCACACTTAGCCACAAAGTCCAAGTTGACGTGCATCGACCAATGACTTAGATCCAATTATGACGAGAAGATGAGTATTCTCTCTAAATCCACTTTGAGGAATGAATCATATTCTTGGCTCAACTACCACGCACATGCACTTTGTGATGAACTCAATCCAAGCCATATCTACCCATAGACGGGTGCAAGCGTCGGTCATGGTCAAAGTTCATCATCCCATACATGTCGTGCGTATTGACCTCAAGTCAAAGGAGTATCGCATCGCTCCCACTAACCGAGACACCCGTAGACACATATAGTGGAACTACATCAAACGGTTTCTCGGATGGGTATACCAATACCCTCTAAGGTATTTGTGCATCCATCATGAGATACCTAGTATCTCGTAGTAAGTGAGATCTTACTACACTCTCTAAGAGTATGATACAAATCGCACACCAATCTCCATTGCATCATCAATATCCCATTCTTGATGATCCTTGATCGGGGCTATTTGAGAATCATGCTTAAGTCATCTGAGTTCTCACAACCTCAATGGCAACAATGACTCATGGGAACACTTGTATGAATAAATGCAAACAATCAAACATAATATTCAAACAAGTGTATTGCCATACATTAATATTAAATGAACTATAATATTAAATTAAACTGAATATCATCGAGTATTATGTCCTTACAATAGATTGTCTCTAGGACATTAACACTAAGTCGACTACCAGGTCGCATACCCTGTCTAAGTCGACAAAGCTAAGAATTCCAAAGGCAATCAGGTCGTATATCATCTATAAGACGACCTCGGTCGCATGCCCTATCTAAGTCGACTACTGATTAGTGGTGATTTTACTTGAGATTTTGTGCTATTTAATAGCTAGATATGATGATTCTTGTATGATTTTGGGCATTATATTGTTGGATTTGGTAGAAACGTTTATCTAAGCTTGTGTGATTGATTTGTGCAGGAATCGGATTGAAAACGAAGATTTTATGAAAAAATTAAGAAAAAGAAGGTGCTCGAGTCAAGCAGGAGTACTCGGGTCGAGCAGAGCTTAAAGGCGGGCGAGTTGAAATGCGATTTTGAAGAAGAAAGCCGATTTCCCATGTTGCTCGAGTCGAGCAACCTTGCTCGATCATTTTGGTCGAGCACGTCATTTTTATGCAGTGTGTTTTGCCAAGTCTCAGGCTGCTCGACCGAATTCTGGTTGAGTAGACATGCACGGATCGAGCAGCCCAAGAAATTAAATCACGGGCACGTTTTTTTGCCCGTGCTCGACCGAATTCTGGTCGAGCAATCGTGCACGGGTCGAGCATGGCCTGAAATGTGAAATTCTCAAATCTGACCTAGAGACATGTGCCAGAGGATTCCCAAGCATATAAATAGACCCAACATCATTTTTTCATCATTCAACAACAAAAGGGGAAGATAGGGGAGAGAGCAAGTGATACTTTTGAGACCTGCAACTAATATTTTTACATGTTTTTCAATTTTTCTTCCATAGATAGCTTAGATAGTAGAAGCATAGCATGGATAGAGTGTTTATTTCAGTTTTGAGCAAGAAACCAAGGAGTATTGATGGAATTTGTATGGACTGGTGCTTGAATCTTAAGAGTAAGGTGTTTATTTGTTTCTACTTGTTATTTATTGCTTATATTCATATGGGTTTCTTGTTTATTTGCATATTAGCCATGAGTATTGCTTGCACCACCATGGGCTAAGGTTCCTTTGTGTTTGGGTGTTGTGAATTGGGTTGATGATTGATTAATTACTTGTTAATGGTGGATTATCTCTATTGATAGTTGTCTTTTGAATTATGGGTTGTTTAGTGATCAAATTTGGAGGGTTGGGCTATTAGCTTGTTCGTTTTGTCTAGTTTATTGCAACAAGAGTTGGGTAAATGTGGGTAGACGGATAGTTATTGGTGTGATTCCCGGAATTGAGTTAATTCACATCCTATTGCAACGAGAGTTGGGTAGGATTGTTAGAATTCCCTTAGTTCACATTGATTCGCTAGTTAGCCACTAGTGTTGAAAATGAAGAAATTAATGTGAGTGATCTCTATGCTTCAAGTGGGAACACATAGGTCATGAGTAGTTAGTTAGTTAGAGGACCATTCCTTTGCAATTACCCGGGTGAGAAAGAGTGAATTCCATCCCGATCTTAGGTGTTTAATGAAATTGGATCCTAGGCTTACCAAGTACGGTGAAGGTTAATGAATAGTGATCGTTCTTAGAGAGTAACCGGAAGTAGAGATAACCACCTAGTTAATTGTTAATCGAACATCATTCGAGGATCAACACCCGAACACCGCTCACTCACAAAACACAAAACACTTTTCATTTAGTTGTTTACTTATTTGATTACTAGTTTATTGTTTGTTTTTTCGTTTACTTAGTGGATAATTGCTTGCTTATTTTACCAAACTTGTTTACACTATAATCATGCGACAACACATAGCACTTGGGCTATATTCCACACCTAGTCCCGTGGATTGATATTAAACTGGGCACATCAACGATCCTCTTATACTTGAGAGGTGAGTGTGAGAAATCACGTGTCAAGTTTTTCGACTACCAGGTCGCATTACGTTGTCTAAGTCGACAAAGCCAAGAATTCCAAAGGCAATCAGGCCGCATATCATCTATAAGACGACCTCGGTCGCATGCCCTATCTAAGTCGACTACCAGGTCGCATACCCTGTCTAAGTCGACAAAGCCAAGAATTCCAAAGGCAATCAGGTCGCGTATCATCTACAAGACTACCTCGGGCAAACACTTACACACCCCGAAGGGCAATTGAACCAAATAATTGGAAAACCCCGAAGGGCGATTACACAGAAATCCCAAAGGCAATTGACATACTGCCGCAGAAAAACTACCAAGAAATCAGCTCGGCGGAGCATCCGAGGTCCCCTCGACAGGTTTGGTCGGCATGGTTTGTTCAACCTCGGGAATCTCAATGCCAGCTCGATCTCCCACTTCACCCCCATCAACAACTTGCTCCTCGCGAGCAGCTTCATCCTATGGCTTACCTCCATCCCCGATGTCGCCATCTTCTTCCTCGCCATCAGCCTCCTCGACGTCCTCATCCTCAACTCCCATACTCTGAAGCAATTCCTTGGGATCGAACAGCTTGGCTTCAGGGGGAAGAAAAGAGAAATCACATCCCAAGTCCCTCAGATCCGCTATAGGAAGAAGAGCATCAGGACCCGGGGAATGAGTTCGCATGTAGGTCGCCAGCATATCTCGCATTCGGGCCTGGGCACTGGCGAGGTCAAGGTCGGGATGGTGGATCGAGCGGGTGGCATTAGCAAAGGAATGAACATACGCCATATTGGACGCATCGTTTCTCAGCACTTTCACCTCGTCCGGAATGCATTTGATCACTTCAGCTGACGGACATCCTCACCAAGCTTCTGGTTCTGTTGAAGGAGATTGGCAGCATATTCCTTGCTGGCCGAGAAATCTTTCTCGACCAATTGATATTTCTTCTCCAACTTCTCCCGAGACCGAGTCAGCTCTTGGACCTTACCATCAGAGGCTTTCTTGGCAGTATTCGCAAGTTCCCGCTCCTTACGAGCTTTCTCCAACTCTTTCTTAATGTTTACACACCTCGCCTCAACTCGGATCGCCTGGTTCCTCACCGAGTCATACTGCTCTCGGCATCGCTCGAAGAAGGTTAGGGAGCGACAAGAGTGGGCGATGCCCGAGATCAAGTTCTCGTGAAATTGCTGGGTACGGGCCTCCTCGTCCAGATTTAAAGTCCAAGACCTCGGTAAGTCCTCGGAGGCTCTCTTCAGATAGGTCGGCTGGGCATCGTTATTAGTAAGGGGTCGCGACCATAAGTATGATCGGGTGCTTTCCCCGCGGAAGACTCCATCATCAAGCCGATACCTGGGAATGGAATAGACACGATTAAAAATCATTATCAAGACGAAGACACAAATGAAAGATTTAAGGAACGAGCCTACCTCTGTCGGAGCTCGGGGCTCCACCCCAGGAATGTCTCATCACCGGCATCGCGATCTCGGCGAGCGGTGATCTCGACAACCGTGTCGGGCATACCAGACTTGCTTGAGACCACAATTTTCCCACTCTGCGAGTTCTGCAACTCGTCCTCATCCACAAGACTCTGCCTTTTCTGGACATTCTGATCTGGAGCCGACGCTTCACCTGCCATCTGTTTCGACCCCCGAGTACGAGGTGGGGCTTTAGCCTTCGTCTTCAAGGCCCCAGTTGATTTTCCCTTGCCGGACGGCTCTTTGCCTTTTTTCTGGTCCGCTCTTTTCCTAGACAGCTCCATGGCTTGGGCCATCTTCTCAGCCATCTCCTCGACAGTCATGTTCTCCATTGATCTTATGGTTTTTCGCGAAGTGAATCGAATACTCTCAACAAAAGTAACTGGTACAAAGAAGGTCTTTTAATCAAGAAACACAAGGAAGTCTGTTCTCACATACCAGGGAGTTTGGGCACCAAAGATCCACGAGGAGGCACACCTAAGCCAGCCTATTCCCAACACTTCTCACGAGCAAGCACATACAGAGATCGCTCGTCGAGGTCGATAAGATAGACCTCGGAAATCTTGGTAGCAGGAGGACCTGAAAAGACAGAGACGAGTTAAATCAGTACTCTAAAGTTCGAAAGAAAAGTAAACATATTACGTTTAAACTCGGCGTAATCCCACGGGATTGATCGGAAACCAAGGAGATTGGGCTCCACCCAAACCGGACTCTGCCACGCTCCCCCGACGAACCAAAACTTTTCCCTCCAACCAGTAACTTTGTTCGGAAGATCCTCAATGACCTTCATCCGAGGTCGCGACTTGACGTAGTAGTAACCCGGTCCACCTTCTTTTTGAGATCCCTCCCACCTCGCCAAAGAGATCACAGAATTTAATTCCTTAGCCGTTGGAAAGGCTCGGGGCTGAACGCGACCGAAGAGTGTCAACAACCTAATTATAATACTCCAACCGTTCTGATGGATCTGAGTGGGAGCCAACCCCCAGAAGTTCAAAAGATTGCTGATGACTGGGTGAAGAGGGAAACGGATCCCAGCTACCATGGTATCGTAATTAATCTCAATACAGCCCTCACGAGGCTGATCGACATAATCCTTCTTGTGGTCAGGTACCCAAAAGTGGACGTTGCTGGGGACTTGAAACGTGTCCCGCCACCTAAATAGATCGGCCTTAGATACCGAGCTCTCGACCAACCGAGCAGCATAGATACTGGTTTTCCTCACCCAATCCGGCTTTTTAACGACCTCGTGCCGATTTTGAGAAAGATACTCGTGGAGCCGTAACGAGCGATCGACCTCATCAATAACATCGTCATCACTCGGGATGTCATTTATCATCTCCTTCGATAAGAAATCGAAGTTCGAGGAATCAAGCGATCGAGCTGGGGTAGGCGGCATTTTGCCTCCCTCTACCGTTTCGTCTTCTGGCTCTCTTTCCAAAACCACCCTAGAAGGTGCGACGGGCAACCCACTAGCCCGATGCAAACGCCGACGCCGCCCTGACATCACCGCACCCTGAAATTGAACTGAAGCCGATTTCGTCGTCTCCGATGAGACATGACAATTTTCTCATCCGGAGCCACAGCCTCTTTACCCGAGCGCCGCCGATGAGCTCTCGACGGGGCGGAGCTCTCTGCCACACTGTTTCCGTCAGACACCATATCCGAATTTGCTTACCAAAAATAAAATCGAAGGGAGAAAAATCTTTACCTGGGAGATGACTCTCAGACACGAGAGAAACTGATCACAGTGTTGCTAATCGAAATTCGTGAAATTAGAAAGAAAGAACTCGAAAATTTTGAAGGGAAGAAGAAGAAGAAGAAGAAAAATGAAGAACGAAGAGTGATATTTATAGGCGCGGATTTAGGGTGTGTGACCCCGGATCGCGACTTTTCATATCAGGTGTGTGAGCTTCACGCGCCATCATTGCCTATTTGAGTAGGCACGACAGTCGAGGTGAGCAACCGTCACCCGCACCAAGTTACGAGACATCAATCACGCGTATTTGAGAAGTCTGAGCACCTCACACATCTTGCCAAAAGATAAGTAATCAGAGTAGTTCATCCTTTTCTAAGGATAAAAAGAGGTCGACCTAGGGGCTATTGTTGTAGGCACATCGCACGAGTTGGGCCCAGGCCCATGTTTCACCCACAGGGAATGGGCCCATGACCAAACAAATCATCCCCCCAAACCCGAGGTGAGGAGCTGAAGGCTAAAATAGGCATGTCGCGAGGTGACTGACCTCGCACCTACCCGAGGTCAACGCTTTAACTACGACAAGACGTATGTCAGGAAGTAGGTACAGGTGATCATTCCTGAACGGAATTAAGTCAGACGAAATCCAACAAAGGACGAGGCAAGGCGGCGTGTCAGAGTACAAAAGCGGCTAATCTCAGCAAATCCGGGAATTACCTCGATCGAGGCACGAATCAGAGTCGCGAGGTCCTTTTTGCATCAAACGACCTCCCGCGACCTCCAGAGCAAATCACATCAGTCTTGTAACATTTAATGCTTACCAGGGCTACTTTCGGCTCTATAGATTTATAACCCGGGAGAGTGAGCTTCACTCTCCCAACTACTATAAATATGGGTCATTTATGACCAAGAAAGGGGAGAGAATTCAATACCCTACCAAAACTCTTGTCAATTTATTACTCAACACTTATTCTCTCAAACATTCAAATAACATAAATGCAATCCACTTTTCACATTTATTGTTTGTGTCACTAAGATCATCAAGCCACATCATTAATCTCTAATCAACATATTTTAGTACACAACACCCGTTGTGACACAACGGGTTTAGCCAGTTGGGCTAGCTCATCCCGTTTTACTTAGGACCCGGTGTGCTTAGGAGATGGGCTAGGCTAAGAAAAAATTAATTGGCTTGGAGGTGTTGGTAGGCCAACCGGCCTTCTATTATACATTTTAATAATTATAGTGGATGTGGTAATTCAATGATAAATTTGTGTTTTGTTTGAGTTGAAGGGAGTAGAAGTGACTAGAGGTGGCAACCAGGCTAGGCCAGCCCGGTCTCGACCCACAAGGACAACAAGTGATTTACGGGCTAGCCTAAACCTAAAAGGGCACATCTCTTAGGCCCACCGTGCTCTTTTTGCTAGGCTACCACTCCAAAATGGCCTACTTTTTTTATTAGTTTTTTTAAAAAAAATGGGTATTTATAACTTACAGACATTTTTTCGATTAATATTTTGTCAGGATTTCATTTTATTAAATGATTTTTTTTCACAAATTAGGGTAGAAAAATATTTAACTAAATTTAAGATTATTCAACTTTAAAATTACTCAAGGGAAATTTAAGGGGTACATGCACGTGGGAATACGTACACATGTATAGAATTCTTACAAAATCCATGAGTAAGCTGATCAGCTTCGCGTATGAAATGTGAGTTAACACGAAGTCTACTCCAACAAACAGTTGATGTGAGTGCAATGTAAGAGCTTGAGACAAATAACTAACATATTATCAGCTGAGAAACTTAACAGTTTGCTAGCTATCTAACTTGCTCTTCGCTGAAAAATCCTTTAACACTTAGCAAATAACAAAACGTTCTTGAAAGGTTGTGAGTCTATTCAATATGAGTCAACTGTTGTGCCATGGAGCTAGATATGTGTTAGTGTGAAAATAAGAGTGGTGATAACAATAGGGCATCTTTGAGAAGGGTATATTGTCGACATCCTTATGTAACAAGAAAGTGAGTGTCATCCCTGGAGGGATGAACATCTCCTTATATACTAATAGAGAGTTTTTTTATGATGTGTTGTCTTGAAATTCATTTGAAAGATGTGTCATATTCTTATAGCATGCTTATCCAAGTGTCATTATGTCATGTATTAGGTGGCATATGATGTATCAATAGTATCATCAATTTTAATTTGTATTACCCTTCTTTTCGACAGTTTTAATGTGAGAGTTGTTTATTAGTATTTAAATGGATAAAATGAGTTTTAGCTGAGGGCATTGTAGTCCTTTCTACGTTATTACTCAAGTAGATGATTTTTTGTGTGTAAAAGTAATGTCATGAGATTTAATTTTAAGATATTGGTAGTGGATAGTAGAAAAGGAGTAGTTACTTTATTACCCCTTGATTAGGCCTAACAAACGAGCTATCAACCATGTATACTTGCATAATTATGTTTTGGAGAATTTGATTATATTACCTAGTATAATAATATAGTGCAACTAATTCACTGTGTTGTTTAGTGGATCAAGTCAATACTGAAGTTAGTAAGAGTATCCTCAATTTCATAACAAAATAGTAGGCATAGTATAAAAGATGTTCATACATGAAGTGACTACAAAAAAAATACAATTTTCGTAGTGGCTATTTAATGTTTTCTCCCTTCAACATTACTCTCCATAAATACCTTTACCCCCGTCTAATAAAAATTGTAAACAAAGTGAAGAAAACCTCTCACCCCCAAGGCAGATATTCTTAATACATATTAAAATGGTAAGTGTTGTCATTCTCTGTTTTCTGGGCGCCAATAATCTTTCTTAACAAGGAGAAACCGATCCTGATGTACACTCACTGAGCAATGAAGAGATTTCAGAAAAGGGTTAATCTTGGTAATTACTTCCATGGTGTCTTGAATTACCAGATATCCACCTGGTCTCAATATTCTATCCATTTCTGCAGCTACTTCAATCATATCACACCTAACAAATCAATTTCACACCACACCACCTCAAGTTGTATGCAAAGCCTTTATGAAGAAACTACACAGAAACGTTATGAATACACACAATAGTGAAAGCAAACTACGTACCTCGTACTCAGGTCTCCAAAGAGGAAACTGGCGTGCAGAAGATCATACGTTCTAGGGTATGTATTAAAAGATTCGCACCAATCATGGTAAACACCAATCAGCCCTCTATCAAAAATGACAGATAAAGTATCCGGTTTGTGAACAGGAACAACGTTCATCACCCATACGGGTGATTTTATGAGTGCAGCAGCAAATCTGTCAACATCATGAACAAGGAACTCAAAATTTAAGACAAAAACTTCTACGAACTTGGTTCACAGAAGTTTTGTGGTGAACTCGGTAATACTGTTTAGTGTACGAAGTAATAGTGTTTAGGGTTAATTGTATTAAAGATCATGATTTTTTCACTTTTTTTTCAATTAAACATATGCTTTTAAAATTTGTAATTTGATGCACGACCATTCAAATTGTTGCAATCATATCATACGACTATTTTCCGGCAACTTACGATGATGTGACAGCGCAATTTTTTTTTTAAATTTGCACATTACCCTAAAGTTCAGCATACAAATTATCATGGTATAGTGATATTGAGAAGAATAACACGTAAAATCAAGCATCTTTTAAAATGTGATACTTCGTATGCTAAATAGTGTTACTTCGTATACTGAACAATATTACTTAGAAGAAGATTGTTCATGCAAACATGGTTCACAAGAGACCACTCAAGCTTTAAGACAAAATCTTCTAGAAACTTGGTTCGCAGAAGTTTTATGGAGAACTCGGTAAATATTGTTTAGTATACGAAGTAAAACATAAAATTAAGCACTTTTAAAATGTGATGCTTAGTATCCTAAACAACATTACTTTGAAGAAGAGATTTTACGTGAACCTAGTTCACAAGAAGCCTACTCAAAATTTAAATGAAAAGAAATGAAAATGAGGAGACTTCTCGGAAAAAGTATTCTCACCCTCCATAGTGTGCATTCATATCCATAACGTTCCTCACGCTCGACCAGGTAATATTAATACCACGGACATAAACTTCTGAGACAAGTGCAGACCAGTGCCTGGTGTCCTCTTTATAGGTTTTTATAGCATCTGATTCAGTGAGGCTTGGAGGCTCGTCGGTAAGCCTCTGTGGCCATGATGAGGGTAGTTTGTAGGAGGCCCCTGGAAGTGGCACTAGGCAACTGTCTAGAGGCACATACCTATTGCAGGAATATATGATAAAGGTGAAAGAAAATAGAGATAAAAGTAAATATAATAATGGCATAACTGAAAAATGGAAAATAAACTAAATGAACTTTATGGGATCTGTAAATTTGACAATCTTCTAATTTTGGCAAATAAAGAGTATATGAATTGTTGCCAATCCCAATTGTACACCAGATTTTCTACAAGTGATGTAATGTAAATATCTTTTCTTACCAGATTTTCTACAAGTGATGTACTGTAAATATCTTTTCTTTTTTGTGCCAAAAGCGGAAGGTGTTGTTAAGTTGGTAAATCTCCTAAAGTTCATGCTTTTCTTGTAATTTGGCTATAAATAATCATAAAATTTTGGAACAAATACCATGAGTTTTTGGGCCTACTCGTGTCACAAAGAGGTGGATTATTCTCTTCGCGATTCTTATAGCAAGAAGATGAAATAGGCTTTTGGTATATAACTAATCCAATTTCGTTAGGATCACCGGTCCTCTTTGCCACTTCTCTCCAGCATATTGATTTTGTCAGAGCAACCACAGCTGCAAGAAACAGGAGTAATATCCAAAACATGTGAATATTTCATAATGCAACTCTGTTGATAATAATAAAGAATCAAAATAAATAATGGCAATATTAAATCTAATAAGGCAAATTCTTAAGCAAACCAGTTTTACCGTGCAACTGGTTTGCATTCTGTGTGCATTTTTTAACAGTGTTAGTTGTTTCATCAAAAGGTATTGTCTCATTAAAAAGTATTAGTTGTTCTACTATAAAGTGATAGTTGAGAACCTGCTAGGTAAAACTGTTTTACATAAGACGAATTCATCTAATAATTGTCACGAAATCTGTATGTGTGGCTTAAGGTACTAAGTGAAATTCTCCCATAAATTCTCTCTTGAGAAAAAGAACGAGGGAGTATATGGTATAACTAACATTTCCAAACATTCTGGTGCTTTTCATCCTTCTTATAGACTGGTGTAGCGGACCATATAAAATATCCTCCAGGCCTAAGAACCCTGCTCAGTTCCATCAAAGGTTTTCCACCTGCAATTTCCAATTATTACCCCATACCCCATATGATAAAAATGGGATAATATCATTTTTGGTCCCTAAAGTTTACATTTTCCCCATTTTTGGTGCCCTTTTTGACTCACTATCAAACTTGGTCCTGGAAGTATTCTTTTACTCTCAACGTTTGATCCCACTGTTAGTTGACCATTTGTTGATTGACCGGAATCATCTATTTTCGGGTGTAACAGTCTAAATGTAATTATTAATTATATATTTATATGGGGTGATAAATATAATTAATAATTTTCCAATAATTACATCTAGCACCAAAAAATAGTTGATTCAGGTCAAATGGTCAACTAATGGTGGGGCCAAATGTGGGAGTAAAAGTGTACTTCAAGAACCAAGTTTGATAGTGAGTGAAAGAAGGGGGTTAAAACTAGAAATTGATATTCTTTAGGGACCAAAAATGATACTATCACGATAAAAATGCAGCAAAGCACAAAACAGATGTTGTCAAACTAGAGTGGTACCATCGCCATCCCAGTGGACCCTACACCTTGCACAGTGAATCACATCAAAAGAATTATCTGGAAATGTCAACCTTTGTGTTCCAATAACTGAAAGCGTAGCAGGAATTCCCCGTTCGAGAGCAAACTGAATTTGTGCTTCGTGCTCGTCTTTTGGGGCAAAAGACATAGTCATGACATTCATGTCCAGCAAAGCACCCCCAAAACTAGCAACACCGCAGCCAACATCTAAAACTACCCTCGTCTTCTTCCCAAATTCAATAGCTGGTAACATCTAGAGGAAAGACGAGAAAAGAATTCCTAATGCATCAGCAATCACAGAATAAATCGAAAAGAGCAACAGTTGGGTGCACCAGTTGCATCGTGCAACTGGTTCACAACTAATATTGTTTAATAAAAACAACTAATATTGTTCGGTGAAAACAACTATATACCTTTTACTAAAACAACTAATACCATTTAATACACTTGAGTGCAGTGTATTAGTGCATTAGAAGTATTTACCAATTGAAAATGTTGAGATCTCTGATCTACACAGAGGCAGTTGTTCCATTCAGCAATTACAATGCTCGCATAGATCCCCTAAGACGCTAAGTTGTTATATTTGTTATTTTATATTACGAAAAAAAAATTATGTATTCATCCATAACGATTGAATATAAAATTTATATAACGTCTTCAAAATTTTCTTGTCTTTTGAAATTAAAAAAAAAAAGCATTAACTATTTTAATGAGGATTCTACTTCTGAAGCAAATTAATTGACCATAAACCTTTAGTTTATTAGTAATCATGACTGCTAACTTCATTTGCAAAATGAAGTCTCTAATCATTGAATTTTACACCTCCTATATAATGGATCAGCTATTATATCAATTACAGAAGATGCATAGATTAGCCATTTTGTCAATTGAAAAAGATCATTTGTCAAAACTAGAAAAATTAATGTCTTTTACATCTCAAAATGCAAGAGCTACAAAACAAAAAGTTCAATTAGTTCTTGTGATAAAGGGCCAGATAGTATAATTTCGCCTAACGTCATGAAATATAGAGGGTAATACCCCAATCTATTTTAGAAAATGTGAAAAATACTAACTAATGGTAATCATAAAAGTAAGCAGCCAAATCCATACTTATCCAGATATGTTGCTTCATTAATTACTATCCCCATCCATTTTTCAACATAAACTAGCATCTCCCTCATGAAAAACCCTCGGGACAAACAACGTTACTACATACGAGACAATAAGCAGAAGATGGAGAGGTATGACTTTTCTAACACTTCTAATGGGTAAAGCCTATTATTAAAACATATATTGTCTTTATCTCACCGCCCCTTGGTCAGTTCCTAGAAGAATTTTAGGCAGAGAATGAACTAGCAAAGTAAAACAGAGAGTATATTACCTTTTTAATAGAAGCGATGTAGGATTTCACACCGTTCTTGAATTGTGTGCCGCCACCAGGAAAAATAAAATAATCGTCTGATTTTACTACCCAACGCTGGTCCTTCTTATATTCAACAAGCTTGGGATGAGGAACATTTGTGTACCATATCTAAGGAAAAAATAAATCAGGTCACAATGTTATATATATGTAATGATCCTATTAAAATACCAAGCGAGAGATGGTGAAACTTTTGCACATAATCTATTTCAAGGTTCAAATAAAAAATAGAAGCAGCAGTTGATGTAATACACAATCTCATGACAGATAACCACAATTTTTAAATGTATCGATGTTACACAAGCCCAACTCAAGTAATCTGCAATTCATCATCCAAGAAACTAAGAACAGAATCATATTGTGAATCTATTTCAGTGTCTTTCCATTAGTATATCATCATCACAATTCACATCTGGCATCAGTTAAAAACTAATCTCAAACACCAAGAGCAACTCTTCAAAGAATGTTTCAAACGCAAATAAGTTAATAGAAACACCTAGCTCCCAAAATCTGTTCGATATACATAAATACATATAAAAGAATGTAAAGCTTACCAACAAAGAACGAATGGTCTCACCATGTCCCTGCTCTTAGGCCAAGGAACCGGAGCTTTGTAGCCTTGAGGCAGAGGAACCAAACACCTCGGAGCCGGGTCGGGGCAGTGCCTCTCCCTGTGCTCCATGCGCTTACGCGACGGCAGCGCCTTAATCGCCGCCCAATTATCCAAACACGGTATTAAATCGACGGCCCCCGGTCCTTTACACAGCTCCCACTCCACACCGACCACCAGATTATCATCGTCCGCCACGCCAGCGTTATCTACCGAATCAGTAGTAGTAGTATTATTAGCATTTTCACTGGAATTGGAAATTGCAGACTCAGTGTTAGACGAAATGCCGCTAAGAGGAGGATTTGCGGAATCGGAGCTGGAATCGAGTGAAATAGTATCAGTAGTGTTGGGGATTGGGGAAAAGGGGTTGGATTGATCGAGATTGGCGGCGATGGGGATTGGGGGGGATTGGGAGTTGGAGATGAGGAGGAAAGTGACGAAGATTAGCAGAAGGAAGAAGGCGAACGCGAATGGGTATTTCCGTTCTTTCAAGATGGAAGGCACCGAAATCGCCATTGTTTTGGATCTGGAAAAGGGCGAGAGAAATTCAAATCATGAGATGGGGAACAGAGTTTTCAAGAGATGATTCGTGAATCTTCATTTCATCTGCGTGGGTCGTTTGAAATCGAGAGACATTCATTCAGTATTCACACACAGAGGGAATATTATATTATAATCTGGGAAAAAACAAACGAGAATTATTGTTTTTATGCTTCATGCTATTGGAGCATGCATGTATGTATGTATGTATGTTCATGTGCATGGATATCTGGATTTGCAGGTAGCCAATTAATTAAGCATGGATCTCTGGAATTGCAGATAGCCAGGTTTTACTGACTGCCCCGCCCTCAGGCAATTAATTACACACTTGTTTTATTTGCATATCACTTGTTTGATTTGCATGTCAATCAAATTAGTTTGGGCATCGGTTGTCGGTCCAATCGGTTGAATATATTAAATTGACGTTTCAACCGTCAAAATAATTATGCATATTCTTTTTATATTTTGTATATTATATTAAAAAATAAATATTTATTAATAAAAAATTAAAATTATTACTAATTTATAACTTAACTTATAAGTCTTATATTAAAATAAATACGATAGAGTTTGAAAACCAGAGATGATGGCGTTGTGGATTAATTTCACACAATATGTGATGGCAATAAAGAGATTAAATGAAGTTGATGACTTATGAATGAATTTATGAAAGAGAAAATGATATTAGGATAAAGACAATAACATTACAAGGATATTTTAAAAAAATGAAATAAATCAAGAAAAATGATTTAATAAATAATAAAAAAATAATAGAATCGGATGAACCGTTTTTTAAGGAGTAATTCGACTGTGGCATGAGCGGTTCATGGTCAACCGGTTAGTTCAACCGGTTTTTTAAAACACTGACTTACATATTCCAAAAAGGGATCCTTCATGTTGTGTACTAAAATATATAGATTATGGATTAATGATGTGGCTTGTGGATCTTAGTAACACAAACAATAAATGTGGAAAGTAGATTGCATTTAGTTGTTCGAATGTTTGAGAGAATAAATGTTGAACAATAAATTGGCAAGAGTTTAGGTAGGGTATTGAATTCTCTCCTTTCTTTGTCATAAATGACCTGTATTTATAGTAGCTGGGAGAGTGATGCTCACTCCCCCGGATTACAAGTCTATAGGGCCGAAAGTAGCCCTGATTAGCATTAAATGTTACAAGATTGATGTGATCTGCTCTGGAGGTTGCGGGAGGTCTCTCAATGTAAAAGGGACCTCGCGACCCTGATTTGTACCTCGATCGAGGTAATTCCCGGATTTACCAGAGATTAACCACTTTTGTACTCTGACACGCCGCTTTGCCTCGTCCTTTGCTGGATTTCGTCTGACTTAAATCTCGTTTAGGAATGATCGTCTATACCTTCTTTCTAACACACGTCTTGTTGTAGTTAATGTATCATCTTCAGATAGTCGTGAAGTCGATCACCTCGCGACATGCCTACTTCAGCCTTTATTCTCTTTATTTCGGGTTTGGGGGAGGATGATTTGTATGGTCATGGGCGCGCTCTTTGAGGGCGCAACATGGGCCTGGGCCTACCTCGCGCGATGTGCCCACAACAATAGCCCTTAGGTCGTCCTCCTTCTACCCTCTAGATGAGGGCGAGGTACTTTGATTTCTTATCTTTGGACCAAATGTGCGAGGTGCCCAAACTTCTTGAATACGCATGACTGGTGTCTCGTAACTTGGGGTGGGTGACGGTTGCTCTCCTCGACTGTCGTGCCTATTTATATAGGCAATGATGGAGCTTGAAACTTACGCGCCTGATGTGAAAGGCCGTGAACCGATGTCACACGCCCTAAACCTGCACCTATAAATACTGCCCCTCCTTCTTTACTTTCCCTCTTCCTTTTTCTCCCAAAATTTTCGAATTCTCTTCCGTTAAGGAAAACTGCGATTCTGTTCTTCCCGAATTCGAAGACCGTCTCCAGGTAAAGATCTCCTTCCCTTTTAATCTCCTTTTAGATAAACAACTTCACGGATGGTGCCCGGGGAGATCAGTGTGGCGGAGAGTTATGCCCCGTCGAAAACTCATCGGCGGCGTCTTGGTAAGGATTCCGTGGATGTTGACGAGAATGTCGTCAATGTTTCTTCGGAGATGACGAGATCTGTCTCGGTTCAATTCCAAGAAGTGGTGTCATCACGGCGGCGCCGTCGTTTGCATCGGGGCAGCGGATTGCCCATCGTGTCTTCCAAAGTGGTTTCGGAAAGAGAACCGAAAGGTGAAGCGGCGGAGGGAGACGAAATATCGCCCATTTCAGCTCGATCGGTTGACTCCTCTGACTTCGATTTCTTGTCGGAGGAGAAGGTGAACGATATTCCGTGTGATGATGATACCATTGACGAGGTCGATCGCTCGCTGCGGCTTCATGAGTATCTCTCCCAAAATAGGCACGAGGTCGTCAGGAAACATGATCGGTGAGGGGAGCTAGTATCTATGCTGCTCGGCTAGTTGAGAGCTCGGTCTCTGAGGCCGATTTGTTCAGATGGCGGGATATGTTCCAAGTCCCAAGCGACGTCCATTTTTTGGTACCTGATCACAAGAAAGATTATGTTGATCAGCCTCCTGAGGGTTGTATCGCGATCAACTACGATACCATGACGGCTGGAATCTGTTTCCCCCTTCATCCTGTCATTAGTGATCTCTTGAATTTCTGGGGGTTGGCCCAGACCCAGATCCATCCGAATGGCTGGAGTATCATCATCGGGTTGTTGACTCTCTTCGGCCGTATTCAACCTCGAGCATTCCCAATGGCCAAGGAATTAAATTATGTGATCTCTTTGGCGAGGTGGGAGGGATCTCAAAAAGAAGGTGGACCGGGCTATTATTACGTCAAATCGCGACCTCGGATGAAGGTTATCGAGGACCTTCCGAATAAGGTTACCGGCTGGAGGGAGAAGTTTTGGTTTGTCGGGGGAGCATGGCAGAGTTCGGTGTGGGTGGAGCCCAACCTGCTCGGTTTCCGATCAATCCCATGGGATTATGCCGAGTTTAAACGTAAGGTGTTTGCTTTTCTTTCGAACTCAGGAGTACTGATTTAACTCGTTTTTGTCTTTTCAGGTCCTCCTGCTACCAAGCTCTCCGAGGTCTCACTTCCCTTCCTCACCCGGCTTGTTCAAGTCTGTCTTATTGACCTCGACGAGCGATCTCTGTCTATGCTTGCTCGTGAGAAGTGTTGGGAACAAGCCGGCTTGGGTGTGCCTCCCCGTGGATATCTGGTGTCCGAACTCCCTGGTACTTGAGCTCGAACAGTTTCTTTCCCCTAATTAATTTTCTCATGTGGCTTGACTAAAAAATTATCTTTGTATCAGTTGCTTTCGTTGAGAGTATTCGATTTACCTCGCGGAAAACTATAAGAAAGATGGAGAACATGACTGCTGAGGAGATGGCTGAGAAGATGGCCCAAGCTATGGAGTTGTCTAGGAAGAAGGCGGATCAGAAGAAGGGCAAAGAGACATCCGGCAAGGGAAAATCTATTGGGGCTCTGAAAATGAAAGCCAAAGCCCCACCTCGCACTCGGGGGTCAAAGAGGACTGCAGTCGAGGCGTTGGCTCCAGACCAGATCGCTCCGAAACGGTGGAGTCTCGTGGACGAAGACGAGTTGCGGAACTCACCGAGAGGGAAAATCATTGTTTCGGGCAAATCTGGTATGCCCGACACGGTTGTTGAGATCACCGCTCATCGAGACTGCGAGGTCGGTGATGAGACGTTCTTAGGATGGAGCCCCGAGCTCCGACAGAGGTAGGCCCGCTTCCTAACTTTTTCATTCGCACCTTTGTTTTGATTAAGATTTTTAATCGTGCTTATTCCCTTCTTAGGTATCGGCTTGATGATGGCGTCTTTCGTGGGGAGAGCACCCAATCATACTTGTGGTCGTGGCCCCCTGCTGATAATGATGCCCAACCAACATATCTGAAGGGAGCCTCCGAGGATCTACCGAAGTCTTGGACCCTAACTCTGGACGAGGAAGTCCGTACCCAGCAATTTCACGAGAATTTGACCTCGGGTATCGCTCACTCTTGTCGCTCCCTGACCTTCTTCGAGCGATGTCGGGAGCAATACGATTCGGCGAGGAATCAGGCGATCCGAGCTGAGGCGAGGTGCATAGACATGAAGAAAGAGTTGGAGAAAGCTCGCAAAGATCGGGATCTTGTTGTTGGGATATTTTAGTTTTGATAATTTATGCCAAAACATTATTAACTTGTGTTATTCAAGCTAATTTACAGATAACAAGTTAAGGGGGAACGCAAGAACAAATTGAGGGGGAACTCAAGAGATCAGAAGAAGATGATCGAGATCAGACGAGGCTGCAGACAAGTCGTGATCGAGATCAGATGAGTTCCGGAATCAACTGATGAGCTGTGCAAATCAGATGTGAAGAAAAAGCTAAAGCCAGCAAATCAGAAGAGAAGGTTGCAGATTAGAAGATGAACAAAAGAGACTGATCAAGATCAGATGTGATCGAGATCAGATATGAAGGTGAGCAGATGAGACTGATCGAGATCAGACGTGAATGAGATCAGATATGATAAACTGATATGTTAACCTAATGCAGATGACCTGATGCTATCCTGAGACGATCCTGAAGATATGTTGATCTGATCATTTCTACCGATCAAATCGTGCAAGAAGAAATCGATACTTTGAGTCAAGTGACACGAGGGTCGAGATGTACGAACTCGAGAATCAACTCAAGAAGCCCGAGTGTCAAGATGCCTGATCGCATAAGGTCCGCCAAGAGAAGTCTCTTTGAATCAAGAACCCGAGACTCAAGAAGTTATCAAGAACCGAAGGCTCGATAGATAAGGCTCAGATAACTCAAGGCTCGAGATAGAATCAAGATCCCGAGACTCGGGAAGATCTCAAGAATATAGTCGTTAGAGACTCAGAAGAAACTGAAGAATATAGCCGTTAGATTCAGCTGACGTGGACCAATGAGAGGAAGACGACAAGCCTGAAAAGCTGCAAAAAGCTACAGAGTAGTATGGATTTGAATGTGATTCTCTACAACGGTAACATTCAAATCCACACTATAAATACAAGTTATTCCTTCATTATCAAGTGTGGATGAATGCGGAAGAGTACGGAGAATGTAGCAAACGATGCTACAGAGCTAAGAAGATATGGGTTCCAGCAGTTCCCAGCTAAGGTCGTGTGCCAGATGATGCGAGTCCTGAAATATGGCCTGATCGTAGCACGGCTAAGGCATTCAACAAGAATTGTGCTCCCAATCCTATATACTCAAGCATTCCCACCATAGAACACAGAGCTAGAAATACACGCATATATTCAAGAGTGTTCTACCCTAGATCTAAGCACAAACGCTATATCCTAAGCTTAGAGAGATTTTCCCATCCTTAGCATCGAGGCTAAACAAATGTAAGGGAAAATCTCAACCTAGTTGGAAACCAAACAAACCTTACCCAAATCATTTTGATAGGATAAGTTTGTAGGTGAGTGTGAACTCAATAAACATCTATCGACAATCCCGTGAGGGTGATAAGTCTCGCTTGAGTGTGAACTTGGTAAACATCTATCGGCAATCCCGTAAGGGAGATAAGTCCCCATTGAGTGCGAACTCGGTAAACATCTCAGCCATCCCATGAGGGGTATAAGTCCCGCAGGTTAAAGTAGGTTAAGGTTCCCCTGTGTTAAGGGAAGAGTGGACGTAGGACAGGTTTCGTCCGAACCACTATAAAATATCGTGTGTTCTTTACTGCTTTATGTTCATACTTCCCATATGCATTCGATTACAAGCAAAACAACACACATCGTTCTTAAAAGCGAAAAATTTGGTATCACCATTCCCTCACCCCTGTTTTATATACATCGCACGACTTGTTCGCTTCCGCACGCGCAAAATGGGTTTTCAAATCGGGACCTTCAATTGGTATCAGAGCGGGTAGTTCAAAAGGTCACTGTTTTTCAAATACGAACATCTGATCTGATACCATCATTGGTATCAGAGCAGGTAGTTCAACAGATCACTATTTTCAAAGTGACCACCTGAACTGATCTTTTTAAAAACAAAAACCCGATCCCTGTATAAATGCATATTTTTATGTTTTGGCATCATTATCAAAAAGGGGGAAATTGTTGGGATATTTTAGTTTTGATAATTTATGCCAAAACATTATTAACTTGTGTTATTCAAGCTAATTTACAGATAACAAGTTAAGGGGGAACGCAAGAACAAATTGAGGGGGAACTCAAGAAATTAGAAGAAGATGATCGAGATCAGATAAGGCTGCAGACGAGTCGTGATCGAGATCAGATGAGTCAGATGAGTTTCGGAATCAACTGATGAGCTGTGCAAATCAGATGTGAAGAAAAAGCTAAAGCCAGCAAATCAAAAGAGAATGTTGCAGATCAGAAGATGAGCAAAAGAGACTAATCAAGATCAGACGTGATCGAGATCAGATATGAAGATGAGTAGATGAGACTGATCTAGATCAGACGTGAACGAGATCAGATATGATAAACTGATATGCTAACCTAATGCAGATGACCTGATGCTATCCTGAGATGATCCTGAAGATATGTTGATCTGATCAGTCGAAATTTGATCGGATCGCAAGAAGAAATCGGATACTTTGAGTCAAGTGACACGAGGGTCGGTATGTACGAACTCGAGAGAACTCAGTAAGCTTGAGTGTCAGTATGCCTGATCAGACAAGGTCCGCTGAAGAGAAGTCTGTTGAATCAAGAACACGAGACTCGATAAGTTCTTGAAGAACACGAAGGCTCGAGGATAACTCAAGGCTCGAGAGAATGAAGATCCTGAGACTCAGAAGATCCTGAAGAATATAGCCGTTAGAGACTCAGAAGAAACTGAAGAATATAGTTGTTAGATTCAGCTGACGTGGACCAATGAGAGGAAGACGACAAGCACGAAAAGTCAAAAAATTTATTCTGAGTAGTATGGATTTGAATGTGATTCTCTCCAACGGTAACATTCAAATCCACACTATAAATACAAGTTCTTCCTTCATTATCAAGTGTGGATGAATGCGGAAGAGTACGGAGAATGTAGCAAACGATGCTACAGAGCTAAGAAGATATGGGTTCAAAGTAGGTTCCACCAAAGGTCGTGTGTGCGGATGACGCGAGTCCTGAAATATGGCCTGATCTTAGCACGGCTAAGGCATTCAACAAGAATTGTGCTCCCAATCCTATATACTCAAGCATTCCCACCATAGAACACAGAGCTAGAAATACACGCATATATTCAAGAGTGTTCTACCCTAGATCTAAGCACAAACGTTATATCCTAAGCTTAGAGAGATTTTCCCATCCTTAGCATCGAGGCTAAACAAATGTAAGGGAAAATCTCAACCTAGTTGGAAACCAAACAAACCTTACCCAAATCAGTTTGATAGGATAAGTTTGTAGGTGAGTGTGAACTCAATAAACATCTATCGGCAATCCCGTGAGGGTGATAAGTCCCGCTTGAGTGTGAACTCGGTAAACATCTATAGGCAATCCCGTAAGGGAGATAAGTCTCGCTTGAGTGCGAACTCGGTAAACATCTCGGCCATCCCGTGAGGGGTATAAGTCCCGCAGGTTAAAGTAGGTTAAGGTTCCCCTGTGTTAAGGGAAGAGTGGACGTAGGACAGGTTTCGTCCGAACCACTATAAAATATCGTGTGTTCTTTACTGCTTTATGTTCATACTTCCCATATGCATTCGATTACAAGCAAAACAACACACATCGTTCTTAAAAGCGAAAAATTTGGTATCACCATTCCCTCACCTCTGTTTTATATACATCGCACGACTTGTTCGCTTCCGCACGCGCAAAATAGGTTTTCAAATCGGGACCTTCACTTTTGAATGCTGCCAAGAAAACCTCTGATGATAAGATTCAAGAGTTGGTTCGTTCCCGGGACGAGCTGGAGAAGAAATATCAGCTTGTTGAGAAGGATTTCTCAGCAAGTAAGGAGTATGCTGCCGATCTTTTTCAACAGACTCAGAGACTTGGTGAGGACGTCCGTCGTCAGACCGAGGTGATTCAAGGTTTTCCGGCCGAGGTGAAGGTGCAGAGGAATGATGCGTCCAATATGGCGTATGTGTAGGCCTTTGCAAAGGCCATTCGATCAATCCATCATCCCGACCTTGACCTTGCTGGTGCTCAAGCCAAGATGAGGGATATGATGGCGACCTACATGCAAACTCATCCTCCGGGTCCAGACGCCCTTCTCCCTATCGCTGATTTAAAAGATTTGGGTTGCAATCTTTGTTTCCTTCCTCCCGAGGCCAAGTTGTTTGACCCTAAAGAATTGCTTCAAGGTATGGTGGTCGAGGAAGAGGACGTTGAGGGGGCTGATAGGGATGAAGAAAATGATGAGGGTGATGATGGTGGTGAGTTGGAGGATGAAGCTGCTCGTGGAGAGCGTGTTGTTGATGAGAGCGGTGTGAGGGATCGTGCTGGTGTTGAGATCCCCGAGGTTGAACAAATTGTATCTATTAATCCTAATGAGGGGACCTCGGATGCTCCACCGAGCTAATCTCTTCGGAAATTGTATCTGCGGCAGTATGCCATTGCCTTCGGGCGTTTCGATGTAATCGCCCTTCGGGGTGTGTAAGTGTTTGCCCTCGGGGCGTAAGCTTTTATTGCCTTCGGGCGTCCAATAATGAACTATTTTGCCTTTTGTTCTAACTTGATGTCATTTCTTTTTATTTCTCTTCTCTTGATGGCTTGTTTATTTTTGCCAATACTTTGACGTCGGTGAATTCGTGTGCCTTGTCTTCTTGAAAACCTGAGTAACAATCATGATGAAAAATTTATTAATTGGTAACGGTTGCGACTTGATTGCCTCTGAAATTTTTGGCTTTGTCGACTTAGATAGGGCATGCGACCGAGGTCGTCTTATAGATGATATGCGACCTGATTGCCTTGTGGAATTTTTGGCTTTGTTGACTTAGATAGGGCATGCGACCGAGGTCGTCTTATAGATGATATGCGGCCTAATTGCCTTGTGGAATTTTTGGCTTTGTCGACTTAGATAGGGCATGCGACCGAGGTCGTCTTATAGATGATATGCGACCTAATTGCCTTGTGGAATTTTTGGCTTTGTCGACTTATATAGGGCATGCGACCGAGGTCGTCTTATAGATGATATGCGACCTGATTTCAAACATGTATGATCATATTTTTTCCTATTTGTGAATCTTTCCTTTGACCGAGCTCGTGAGAGGTCGGGGACCAGTCCCCCAAGTTCGCAAATGTGAAAGACTGTAAAGTGTTACGAAGAAATTAAGAAAAGTTTTCATTTGCCAAAATTCGTTCTATGTGTTTTTGAAAGGAATTTTCTACATGTTTTGCTTATCTTTTTTCATTTGCGGATCAACTTATGACTGAAATCGTGAGAGGTCGGGGACCATTTCCCCCAGTCCGGGAATGTAAAAAGGTTGTGTAGAATGATGACAAATTTCTAAACTCAAAAAGGCTCAGATAAGCGTGGTTTCATATATGAACTTGATAAAACTTAATAAAAATATGATGCATGAAGATAGATGGTTACTGGTAGTGTTGGGGAATGAGGTTGCACAGATCTATTCGGGGTGAATATTTAAATACAAATTTAATTCTTTAATTATTACTAGCATGAATTAATCCTATATTAATTCAAATAATAATTGCAACAACATATCACGCATATAATAAGCCACGTAAAACCCACGACGCGGAATCTACGGGTTTACGTGAACGTACCTCTCGGGATGGCAGTGAATTCGGTTGGACGGACTAACCAAAAGGACTTCCCAAGTATTCCCTTAGCCCTTGCTCGACAATCCGGTGGAAGGATACTCGCGAACAATTAACAAAAGGAAAAAAAATAAACTTTGTTGCACCACTTTCGTGGATTTGCTAATTTTTCCAGCACATGGAATTGTACTTGGGAATGAAACAATCATCCTCTATTTATAAGAGGGAGGTGGTCGAAATTTCCAGTGGAAAAACAATGTGGGAAAAGACTTTTCTTGATCACCAAGAAATCTTGAATATATCTCATATATTCTTTTTCCCATAATTATAATATTCCACAAAATCCTACCTTCTCTATTTGCTATGGTAATTTTCGAAAATATGGTCAAGATTTCAAGATTTGGATCTTCTTGAATTTATGAGATATTCTTGTATTTCAAGAAATACATATCTTCCATAATATCTTTTCAAGAAAATCAAGAAAATCTTTCTTGCCCACTATATTTCAAAATTTTCGAATTTTCCCTTATAGATAACCAATTGGGAGATTTCTTGAATTTAATGAGATAATCTTGTATTCCAAGAATACATATCTTCATTCCATAACAAAATTCAAAGAAAATCTTTCTCCTTTTTTTATCCATAAAATTCAAAAATTGCAAGGAAAAATAAGCAACAATATTTATTTTATTTTAATCACTTTTTTCAGTTATTGGACTATTTGTTGGGCTACTCAGGGGGCCTTTAGGAGAATTAAGATTGGACCTTCTAATGGATCTTGAATATCTAATATTGAGCCACAATATAATTCAAGCCCATAAATATTAATTAATCCCACTACATAATTAATATTGCACTATCAATCTTAACCCATATTACAGTCAATATGGCTCCCGGTCATTATTTCTCGTGTTTAAGATTATCTAGCCCATCAATTAATTCAAGCCACTGAAATAGCTTTCCATTAATTAATATCTTTTGTCTTTGGTCGAGGAACGATTCAACATTATTATCCATACCGGAAACTAATTCCACTTGCAAGATTTGGTATGATAAAACTTATGAACCTCCCAAGGGGGCAAATCAAGCAAGCGTACTTGCACACGATTCTTCGTATTAAATCTTAGCAATCACATGTGACCAATAATATTGCCCAAGATAAAAAGTATTGAATCTCTCTGATTCGCTACCCATGATAAGTCAAAGCAATAGTTACCAATCCCACGTGATCCTATTTAAGGGACGAAGGTTAAGAAACAACGAACCACTGAGGTCTAATTCTTCCTTGTTCAGTTCTGAAGAATTTATCCTCCTGTAGGTCCTATTCAGCGCATCAGTCATGCACTAGTGTAATCTCTTGGTCAAGACAAACCAATCTGAGCTTTACACCTCAACCTTTCGCAATGGTTGTTCCTTTCCATCTAGGTCGTGAATGGCGTACTTTTAGTTACAAGGGACTGTTAATTTAATCTTCTGTGATCTGGTATCACTAAATTAACTACAGTGTAACACGTACGAATTATTGAACAGTTATGCAGTAAATATATGTAACATTCAATCACATTTAAAACATCAGTGATAAACAATTTATTTCAGTAAATAAGTCTGAAAATTCAGTTTCGATTATACAAAGTAAAAAGCATACTTTTCAGTATAATCCCAACAGGTAGAACTTCTTCAGGTAGGCCGCGTTCCAAGGGTACATCGCGGGAGTGCCATTCATATTCTCGAGCTGATAAGCCCCATTTGGTAAGCACTTCGAGATTCTCATTGGTCCTTCCCAGGTCGGGCTGAAAACTCCTTTTTGGACTCCGAGGATTTTTCTTAAGACGAGTTCACTGACCCTGAATCTTCGGATTTTTGCTTTTGAGTTGTAGTATTTCTCCAACTTCTGTTTGTAACTTGTATTTTTCAAGTTAGCTTCTATTCTTCTTTCTTCGAGGAGGTCGAGACTGAGAGATATGGCCCCGTCGTTTTCTTCAGTGATTGACTGCGATGTCCAATGGCTTCTGATGAAGACCTCGGCTGGTATGACTGCTTCAGTCCCAAAAGCCAAAGCAAAAGGTGTTTCACCCGTTGAGTTTCGAAATGTGGTTCTGTATGACCACAAGATGCTCGGAAGTTTGAAAGCCCATAATCCTTTTGACTCAATGAGTTGAGTTTTCAAGGTATGTTTGATTATTTTATTCACGGCTTCAACCTGTCCATTGGATTGAGGATGATAGGGAGTGGAGAACAACTTAGTGATTTTCCATTTCGCAAAGAAACCGTCGATCTCGAAACCGTCAAATTGCTTGCCGTTGTCTGTGACGATTGCTTGTGGGAGGCTGAAATGGCAAATGATGTTTTTCCAGATAAATCGGATGATTTTTTCCTGGGTAATGTTCGCTAGCGGTTCTGCTTCTGCCCATTTGGTGAAATAATCCACTGCGAGCACGGCGAACTTCGAACTGCCTGGAACCTTTGGGAAAGGGCCAATCAGGTCTATTCCCCACTTTGCGAACGGCCACGGGCTATAGATCGAGGTGAGCTCTTCTGGAGCTCACTTGATTGTCGGGGCGTAGAATTGGCATTGTTGACATTTTCTTGCATACGCGATTGCATCTTTCCTTAGAGTCAGCCAGTAATAACCTTGCCTGATTGTCTTGTAGACAAGAGATTGACCTGCAGTATGGTTTCCACAGTCTCCCTCGTGGATTTCTTTCAGAATTACCTGGCCCTCTTCTGGTGTGACGCATTTCAATAGGGGTAATGATAAACTTCGCTTGTAAAGTTGTTCGTCGACTACGGTGTACCTTGCTGCTCTCAGTTGTAAACGGCGAGTTGCGACCTTATCCTCTGGCATTGTCCCTTTATCGATGTAATTTCTGATCTCGGTCATCCAGTTTTCTTCCAGGGCTATGATCTGAAAGACTTCTATTCGGGAGTTTGATGGGCTTGCTTGGCTCGTCCAAGTTATTTCCTTTATGTCAATGGTGACGCGACCTGCGGAGGGGATGTTGAGTCTTGTAACGGCAATGTTGTCCATGTCGGCAGTGCCCTCCGAGGTAGCCAAAAGGGCCAGAGCGTCCGCCTATGTGTTGTCTGCTCGTGGTATTAATTCTATTTGCACTTCTTTGAACTTTTCCACGAGGCTTTTACTATATGTTGGTACTTTGTAATAGAAATAGACGTCATGCCCATGGAAGTCGACGCTGCAGCCGAAGAAAAAACAAGACAAGAATTGCCTGATCTACAACCTCACCTCAGTTTTGAACCAATGGAGGTTGACATTGAAAAGCGAGAATCTAACATCGACCCAAGGATGGAAAATAATGATCAGCGAGCAACCCCCATCGAAGAGCTCGAAACAATTCCAGTCGATATCAACCGACCCAAATTAAGTGTAACCATCGGAACTCAAATACCCAGCGACCTGCTAGATCAGCTGATAGATTCCTCAAAAAGAATTTAGATGTGTTCGCATGGTCACATGAAGATATGATCGGTATCGATCCCGAGGTCGCATGCCACAGGTTGAACATTGACCCTTCAAAAAGGCCGGTATCCCAGAAACATAGAAAGTTTGGCCCAGAAAAATATGCAGCCTTGGTCGAAGAAGTAAAGAAGTTGTTGGATAACAAGTTAATCGAACAGGCAGATCAACCGCAATGGGTTGCCAATGGAGTTTTAGTAAAAAAGGCGAACAACTCCTGGAGGCTTTGTATCGATTTCACTGACCTCAACGAAGTATGCCCGAAAGATTACTTTCCTATGCCCCACATCGATCACCTCGTGGACAGAATCGACGGGCAAGAAATGATGACTTTTATGGATGCCTTTGCCGGATACCATCAGATCGCCATGGACAGGGATGACCAACAACACACACCTTTCTTAACCGAGAAGAATGTTTACTGTTGGAAAAGAATGTCTTTCGGATTAAAGAATGCAGGGGAGACTTACCAGCGCTTAGTGAATCGAATGTTCGCAGATGAGATAGGCAAAACCATGGAGGTGTACATCGACGACATCGTGGTGAAAAGCAAGAAGAAAGAAGATCATCTGGGCCACCTCGCCCGAACTTTTGACATTTTAAGGAAATACAACATGCGTCTGAACCCCAAGAAGTGCAGCTTCAGAGTTGGATCAGGGAAGTTTCTAGGCCATATCATCAGTCAGCGAGGCATCGAAGCCAATCCCACAAAAAAGATCAAGGCCATCATTGATATGAAACCACCTCGCAATATAAAGAAAGTCTAAAGACTAACCGGCTGTCTTGCAGCCCTCAATAGATTTGTTTCCAGAATGGGAGACAAGTGCAAACCTTTTTTCGAAGCCATGAAGAAGGGGAAGTTCTCGTGGACCCCGCAGTCCTAAGCCGTATTTTTGAAGCTCAAAGTGTACCTCTCCAACCCTCAAATCTTGGCGAAGCCCATACTGGGCGAAAATCTCTTCTTATACCTAGCGGCCTCGGAATCCGCTCTCAGCGTGGTACTGGTCCGAGCAGAGGGTTAATACCATCTACCGATATACTTCATCAGCCAGACTCTAAATGACGTCGAGCTCAAGTACCCACCCCTTGAGAAGCTCGCATATGCCTTGGTCATGAGTGTTCGGAAACTACGATAATATTTTTTCGATCACCAGATAGAGGTTCTAACCACCATGCCACTAAGACAAGTCCTGCACTGACCTGACACCGTCGGACGATTGTTGAAATGGGCCATTGAGTTAGGACAATTCAGGATCACTTTCGCACCCCGAACCGCGATCAAAGCTCAGGTCCTAACCGATTTCCTCACCGAGCTCACCTTTCCGGAAAAGACCTCGGAGGCAAACGACATACCTTGGACTCTGCACGTCGACGGTTCCTCGACGAGCACCCGAGATGGGGCTGGAGTGGTCCTAATCAGTCCTGAGCAACAATCATTCACGACGACTGTAAGTTTTGATTTTCACGCCACCAACAAAGAAGCAGAATATGAAGCCTTGATAAACGGCCTAGAAATGGCAATGGCCATTGGAGTACGAAAGCTGAGAGTTTACAGTGACTCTCAACTGGTGGTGTGCCAAATGTCGGGAGAATACGAAATAAGAGGCGAATAGTCTATTTCCATTTCGTCACATTTTCTTTCTGCCCGGGGTGGAGTTTGGCCCGTACAACCTTGCCCCACCTCGGGTTTCCTACCATAGTAAAAAGCATAATTTAAATTAACACAAGAGTAAGTCAAGCATTTTCTTGCTGCGATCTGGTCACCCTTAATGGTGCCAATCTTCCCGTCAGATTAGGAAAATTTGATACAATAGTAGTAAGATGAGGCGGCAGCCCCGAACTCATGTTCGAAAGGCCTGCTGAAGAAAGCATTGAAATTGGAGGGAATATCGATGATCACGAAATCCAGTTATCTTGTCACCTTTATCTAGGGATCCATAGTTGAGGTGATCTCCACTGATAGGTGAATCATTCCATAGGCCTCGACGGGTTGACTCCCAAACCCTCGGATCCCCACCTCACGGGGTTCGACGTAGGAGTGGAAATCACCGAGCTGGTCTAGAGTCTTCTTGAAAAGGATATTGCAGAAAGCCCCATTGTCGATCATGATGCGATGGACCAGAGCCCCCATTATTCGGGCTGAGATTATGAGTGGGTCCCAGTTAGGGAAAACCACTCCGTCTTTATCCTCCTCGGTGAAGGTGATCTGTTTTTGGCTTGGGCGATGGTGTTAACCGGGAGGCAGCATAATATGGCATTGTCGAGAGCTCGCATCTCGGCCTTCTGTCGACCATTGGATAGGGAGGTCATCGGGAGGAAACCCCCAAGGGTTCCCCCTGTTGGGCAGATCATGTGGATGACTCTATTTCCTGATCCTTCTGGGACTTGTGGACCTCGCCTTCCTTGGTCGGGTTGGTTCCCCGGCGGAGGCGCTTATCGCAGATTCAGTTGCTGCCTTGGCTTGACAAACCTCTCCAGCTTCCCTTCTTCGTACAATTTCCAGAGTTCTCTCTGCACATCGTGACAGTGTTCAGTGGTATGCCCAATGGTATTGTGGTAGTCGCATAATTTCTTCAGATTTAGCTTAGAAGTATCTTGGAGCATTTCTCTGGCAGGTGGGATTTGGTTTCCACCCCTAATGGCTTGGAAAATCTGAGCTGCATTCATGGTTAGTGTTTCGAGAAGTGTGACCTCCAGGGTGTTATCGATGGGTTTGAAGGCCCCTGGAGCTCGATAGTTGGAGGGTCCGGGCCTTCGGAAGTGTTTTTCAGATTTTGGGTCGGCCTTCTTGACTTCGACCTTTACCTCATTCGGTCGCTGTTCGCCCAAACGCGAGGCTAATATTTCGGCGTTAGTGATCATGATGCCTGCTCGGTACCGAAAATCAGCGTAGCTCGATGGGTAGTCCTTGTTCATCATTTTCCAGAGTTTTGTCCCTTTTTTCAGGCCGTGTACTATTCCTAAAACCTTGGCTTCATCCCCCAGTGGCTCCCCCTCTATAATGAGTTGGTCGATGCGATCGATGTAGGCTCTATCTGACTCCTTCTCGAGCTGGTGGATGTTCGCCAGGCGCTGCTTGGTTCCCTTATGCGGGGTTAGCGATGCGAAGTGAGTGAGGAAAAGCTGAGCCATCTGATGGAAAGACTCAATGGAGGTTGGTGGTAAAGTGTTGAACTAGCGGTATGCCTGATCGCCTAGGGTAAGCGGGAAAAGTCGGCACATCAGTCGCTCCCATGGAGTTCATGTATGACGTGTACTTACTCACGTGGTTGATCGGATTTGTGTTCCCATTGTATTGCGTAACCGAGCTCGCATTGATTTTGATTTGCACTGGGGCGAGCATGATCGTCTGTGATAGTGGTGATACCGGAATTTTAGTGGTGACAGGTGTCCCTCCTTTGTTCGCTATCTGCTCTTGAAGATCTTTGATGTTCTGAAGGATGGCGGCCATCTGAGGGTTTTCATTCTGGCCAGCGGCCTTATCCCGGTGAGGGCGAGGTGGAGAGTCCCTGTCCTGTCGGCAAGGAGACGGGGTTCGTCGGCGTCTGTAGGGTGATGGAGTTCTTTCTGTTCTTCGGGGTGAGGGACTTCGCTCGAGTCGATCCTTTGCTGATATCTGTTGTCTGGGTCCACGCTGGGCTACCGACCCCGAAAAAGATCTTTCGGGTTCGGCGTGATCGCGCTGAGTCATTTGGGTTCGATCCCTCTGAGGCCCGCGAGCTTGGTATGGGACACAGCTAAAACTTCCCGAAAATAAACGTCGGTGGATTATGTTTGGCCCTTCATTTGGATTTCGCCGATAACACGGGGTGTGCTGGGCCCCATGAGAATACACTTCTTGGCTTTCCTTGCGGTGAGGCCCCTCATAGCGAGGCCCCTCGTGATGGTGTTCCTTGCAGCGAGATTTTTCTCGGCGAGGTCCCTCGGGGCGAGGTTCCTCATGCATCTGGCCTTTGCCTTTGCTTTCGGCCTTACGGTTCAGGTCATGGAGCAGGTCGCCAGCGGAAAACTCCATCTCAGCCTGTCTTTTACGTAATTCTGCGATGGCCTCATTGATATCTTTCGGGGTACGGACCTGCTCGAGCTTTTGAGCAACTCCAAGAGTGGGTCCTCCAGTTTTGCGGTTGCTAACGGCCGGGCCACCAGCCCTCGCTCCGCCGGAGCAATATGAAACTGATGCTTTTCTTTTGGAGATGAAAGTTGCTTGAGACATGGTTGAGTTTTTTGAGTGATTTGAGTGGTCGTGATGGGTTTGTGTGGATGATTCGTGAGGAATACTCCAATGAGAAAATGCTAAGAACTTAGCTGATATTTCTTAAAGAGTGTCCTCCTTCTAGCGCCAATTGTTGTGTACTAAAATATATAGATTATGGATTAATGATGTGGCTTGTGGATCTTAGTAACACAAACAATAAATGTGGAAAATAGATTGCATTTATGTTGTTCGAATGTTTGAGAGAATAAATGTTGAACAATAAATTGGCAAGAGTTTAGGTAGGGTATTGAATTCTCTCCTTTCTTTGGTCATAAATGACCTGTATTTATAGTAGTTGGGAGAGTGATGCTCACTCTCCCGGATTACAAGTCTATAAGGCCGAAAGTAGCCCTGGTTAGCATTAAATGTTACAAGATTGATGCGGTCTGCTCTGGAGGTCGCGGGAGGTCGCTCAATGTAAAAAGGACCTTGCGGCCCTGATTTGTACCTCGATCGAGGTAATTCCCGAATTTACCGGAGATTAGCCACTTTTGTACTCTGACACGCCGCTTTGCCTCGTCCTTTGCTGGGTTTCGTCTGACTTAAATTCCGTTTAGGAATGATCGTCTATACCTTCTTTTTTACACACGTCTTGTCGTAGTTAATGTATCGTCCTCAGATAGTCGCGAGGTCGATCACCTCGCGACATGCCTACTTCAGCCTTTATTCCCTTTATTTCGGGTTTGGGGGAGGATGATTTGTATGGTCATGGGCGCGCTCCTTGAGGGCGCAACATGGGCCTAGGCCCACCTCTCGCGATGTGCCCACAACACTTCATAAATTCCACATTTGCAATATTCTCAAATTTACACAAAATGTCATTATTTTTTGCTCCACACATACACACAATTCATTCTTTACTTTACTTTATACATAAAAATTTACAAAATTACCCCTTTATTTCCTACATTAAATCTCATTTTCTTAATATGTGTGTCATTGCACGTGTGAAAGAAATTTTGGGCGGGGGGAGTATAAATTTGCAAAAGTACAACTTAACTTTGTCAATTATTGCACTTTAAGAACCAAATTTTCAACTTTTGCAGTGTAAATACCAAATTATGAAATTGTTGAAAAAAAATAATTTTGAACAATTTTAAAGACAAAACTGAGTATATTTCTATCAATTTATATACTATTTTACATAAGAAGAGAAATAGGTACTTAACTTTTGAATAATTGCAAAAAAAATAATCAACTTCATAATAATATCAGGCAAAAACTACTAGTATAAAATCTACGCTAATAACAGACTGCGTAAATAATAAAGCCCACACTATAGTGACATTTCATATCATAACTAAACATGAAAATATTCCAATCAGAAGTCATAAATACACAAAGACAATCAATTTACATTATAAATATTCCAAAATGGTACAATTTTACGATGAAATACTTACTTTGATTCCCTATAGTAAAAAAAAAAAAAAACTTTAATATTAATAGATAACAAAAGCATGCAAAGTTAAAAGAAAATAGCCAAAAAAATAATGCCGTTAGTAGACAGTACTTAGTAAAATGCTATTAACGAGTTTCTTTATGAACTTAATTTGTTTTCTTAACAAACCAGTAGATTATTCATTATTACTCCCCCGTTCATCAAATTTATTCTCACTTTTTTTATTTGTTAGTCCACAAAATTTATTCTCATACATTTTATAAAAATATACACTTTATCTTTATTCTCTAACCATCACTTAATTACTTCAATTATCATTGTACTTTACTCACAAACAATCACTTTATTTATAAGTGAACCTCACAATACTCTATAATACCCTTACTTTTATTTACTTTTTTATATTTTTTTAAATGTTATGCCAAAAAAGATGGGAATAGATTTATGGACGGAGGAGTATTTGATTAAAGAGGCTCCTGTTGCATTATAATATAGTATTTATTTGACCATTTGTTAATCCCAGTAAGAAGGACAGAGCCGGTTCTATTGCTCTTGCCATTAAAAATTGGTCCACTTGTCTAAGATTCAATCGTAATAGTACTAGAGCTTGAGCTTGAGCTTGAGCTTGATAGTTGGTAAAGTAAATAACTTACAGCAACATTTAGTTCATTTGTTGCGCTCTCGTGTAAAAATGAATATGTTAATATAAACAACTTAGCAAATAAAAAAGGGATCTAAGCAATAGATGCAGATAGATAGGTAGGCGTTCACGTCCATTTACAATCTGCAAAATGCAGATTTAGAATGAAATAAGTCTGTTGTTTGTTGTGAATGATACCTTCTTCTTCTTTTTTTTTAACCTTCTTTTTTTCTTTTTAAGGATTGCAAAGGCTTCAAATGCAAAATGACAAAGATACTCCCTATATTATTTTTAAAATTGTCCAAAGTTCTTTCTTTGCAACAATTTCATAATTTGATACCTACCCTGCAAAAGATAAAAATTTAATCATTAAAGTGTAATAAGTGACAAAGTTACTAATTTTGCAAATTTGTCCTTTTATTTAAGACATCAATAGATCTCTAAAAATTATCCAATTTTGTGTTCTTAAACTATCTTTTAATTTAAAAAAATTTCAAGTATCAAAATTTTACATCAAGAGCTTCCTCGAGATGAGGATCCATGAAAATTTCAATTTATCTTAGTTGTCCCCTTAAATAATATATATGTGAATTGAAAACTTATGACAATTTTTTTCTCGATGAAGCTCGTAAAATAACTTCTTTCATACCTTTCATGGATTTAAGTATATTTTTCTTTCCATTTTGCATATTAAAATTCTTTGGAAATATAATGTCAAAACCAATGAGATAGAAATCGGCCTAGGCGGTTAGCTAGTCAGTATCTAGGCACTAGACGACCACCGGTCAACCTGATTTTATGGTAATCGGTCATATTAGGCGTTTTGGGCAGTAGTCCTCGCCTAGACAAGATAGGCAACTTTCACTTTTTTATTTTGTTTTGTTATTTTAACGACGTCGTGCTATAACTTTTATTAAACCAAGATAACACTCTTCACCGAAATTTAAGTTTGTCATAAATAAATAAATGAAAATGGAAGGTTTTGCCAACTATGCTTGAATTTTTATATTATCTCAAGAAAAGATATATTTTTTTATTAGGTAAATATAAAATTCGATTATTGTATTTTGAACCAAATTAGAACTAAAAGTTAAAATTAATGATGAAATTATAAACTTCAATATTGACATTTAAAAATAATATAAAATAAAAGGTTGGCCCGACTAATCGACACCTAAACTACTTAGGCACTACACAATCTAACCTGCTCGACTAGCGACTTTTGACTTACGCACCTCGATAAAAACACAAAAATACACTCTTGTGTGAATTGATGATATAATTTTAAGTAAGTTGCGAAACAAATTCAAATTAAATGTATCCATCATGCCAAACAGAGTTGCACTTTTTTCCAAACTCTTGTTGGAACGAAGCCTCTTTTCAACTTATAGAGTTTCTCTTTCAAATAGCATACGAGTTCCAAATATGAAAGAGGACGTCACCCTGTATATAACGTTTGGCATCAATTTCATACACCCAAATCAACTGGCAGTAGATTATAGAGGATCAGAAAACATACAAAAATGTCAATTTTGCCTCAAGCTAACTATTTATTAATCAGTTATCCCGGTTCCAGAATTCTCCAAATCGATTTCTCCCATCCCTTCTTCTTCCTCCTCTTCACTGCCCTCGTCTCCACTAACCTCCTCATTTTGACGTCCCAGGTTAGCCATATGCTCTGCAAGCAATTTGTCCTCCCGTTCACTCACCTAATTTTCATCAAAAAGAAGGGTCATTTCGTCTTAAGTAAATAGCAAGGGTGAATTAGGAAGAGAAAAATTGATTATTGTAATCCTCACCGCTCTTGGTGCCTCCTTTATAGTAAGTTTTCCCTTGTGAAGTTCGATTTCTTCTGTACAAGCTTCAATTGCCTTGGTTAGGACTGCAATGCCTTGCTCCTGCATTACATAAGAATTCTATTGGACAACGGATGGGATTTAATTATTATCAACAGAAATCTTCGATTAAAGTTATAGACAGACTCCTTTTCATCTAAACGATTATGAGACCCTTTAACAGGTCACAGAATATGTTGTCTTAGTGCTATTATTAAAGAATTGATAATAGCATACTCCAAACAAGTAATTAACTTCATCAACAGCAGGCGTACTTTCCAATTTCATAATTGCATGCCTAACAAATTAGACAAATTTTACTTGGATATTCATTGACTACAAGGCTGTGAAAAAGATAAGCAGTAGAAGACACAAACTCTCGGGTAGACAGCAAAATATATGCATATAGCATTTACCTTATCAAGAGTCTGGGTGGTAAGGACATACGACGGTGGAGCAACAAGTTTTATTTTGACAGGGCAATCCTTGTTTCCAGCAGCTTCAGCTTTATGCATTGCTTCCTACACAAAACACATCAATTTGTATGACAAAGAATCATATCCTGAAGTAGGATACAGAAGTCTTGAAAAATAAACACTCCTTCCCTTTCATAATTATTGTCGCTTTTGAGGTTTTGTATAAAATTAAAGAACACAAAATTTTGACAGATTCACACTCCGATAAAAGAGAAAGAGAGGAGACAGGGCGTGAGAGGGAAAATATATTCTCCAATAATAAGGAGATTTTTTAGAATACATTAGGGGTATTAGAGAGATTACGTGGAGAAAAAGAAAAAATGATAATTAATTTGAAAGAAAAATTTAACCCCAAAAGGCGATAATTAGTACGAAACGGAGGGAGGGAGTAAGTTATATTATCAGGGAGTCAGACCTTTATGTGCAGAACACCATCGAACTGAAAACACTTCATCTCAATGTCTGCTCGAATCTTTAAAGGTTGTGGTGTCATTCTTCTCCTGATATTTTTAACTAAAGCATCTTTTACTTCCTCTGAGATTGCAGGAACCAACTTTGTCACCTAAAGGGAACCAGCAGCAAAAGGTAATGCCAATATTGTAAAGAAAAGTAGACGTTGTAAACAATAGAAGTGAACAAGAATTACCTCTTCTCCATCAGGACCATTTTCCTTGACTTCACGAGTCAGGGAATCAAGCACTGAATCGGGGTCACTAACAATTAATTTGAAAGCCTGCAATATAATGCACAAATGAATCCAAGTAAAATTCCATACTACCAATTATAATACAGCAAATTACAAATAAAGAAAGTAAATTAAACTATGAAAGTTTTTTGTTATCTCACCTCAAAGGCATGTCCATATTTCCGGTACAGAGGCCAGCCAACATGTATATACAGATCCTGCCACAGGCACTTACTACTGTTAAAGCTACTATGAGACTAGGTGGCGAATGATCAAACAAAGTTCAATACATTAGTATCACACTGCACACAGATGCAAGATAAGAATGGGTAATTCACCCTGACATGGTGTATTCATCCATGACAATGTCGTACGGTTCCCAAACAAAATTATCAGAAATACCAAGATTAAGATTTTACTACAAAATTAACCTCATTCAGGTGAAATTTTTTGCACCTTGAACAGCATTTACTTAATACTTTTATTACATAATAATAATGAGAGAATAATAAAGTATTTTGACATGATACAAGCAGTTAGAACTAGGAAAAGTTTGATCAGCTCTTGAGATTGATCAGTCCATACAGAGCTTAGCCCTGGCTTGAAACGGGGCCCCCGCTAGTGGACGCTGGGTTATGGTCCTCCGGATTAGTCGGTCCTTGGGCTCCGAGCTATCAAAAAAAAGAACTAGGAAAAGACTATTTGACTGGTCTTAACAAATGCGGACACTCAAGCAGCAAAATTTTATAAAAGGATATTTTCTTAGTCAGACTGCGCAAGCACGAGGCATCATATTTCCCACTTGACCAGGCACAGGACAGTATGATAGTTGTAAATGTGAGTATCTTGATTTGATAGTTGTAAATGTGAGTATCTTGATTTATCATTTTTACCGAAATTCTTGATGGTAAGTAGAAGTATTATTTTAGAAAGATAAATTCGTAAATGAAATGCGCAACAAGGTTAGACAGACAGAATATATCATTCTTAACTAGTCATCACAATAAATCATATATCTCAATATATTAATCACCCTCTTGACTAAGCTGAAAAAAGGAGATTCAGGATCACGTATCTAAGTTGGCAAATCACTTGACTACATAATCGCATTCTCTCTTCCCAATCCCAGTCCCAGGTAATAGAAGCTTTCTGGAAAAATTATATTCTTCTTATGGACATCTAAGACCAAAGGTAAACCTTCTCTCACCACAAGAAATTGGTATTTCCCCACCCCCACCCCCTCTCACACACACCAAAAAGGAAAATCATTGGTGAAGAAGGATGCAAAATTCACATCTATTACATACATATTGGTGTTGATCCAACCTCTTGTGAAACCATTAAAATTGCTCTTGAAATTGCTTCCTAATTTATTAAGGTACAATTCTGATCCAACAATTTTCCTTTATAAATAACATGGAGGGAGTAACAAAATTAGTAACCAATTTCCAACAATTAAGAGAGAATACGAAAGCTATCAAATTCCTCGAGCAAGAAATCACTACAAAGTATCCCCAAAGTACACACCTCAAGGTCAATATTCATCGTCTCAGCAACATGTCGCATGATGGAATGCACGAGCTTGCTCTTGTTAAATCGCTCCTCACAGGTCTGAATATCCTCCTCGGAAACACGCCTCTTGCTGAGATCAATGTAGCCCTTTTCCTTATCAACACGGAGGACCATAACGGGTTCGATGCGGCCAACTTTGATGAGGCTGCTGATGCTCCGAATTCGGCGGCGGGAAAGCTCGGAAAACAGAATCATGCCCTCGATGTTGTTGTACTCCAAAAGTGAAACATAGGCGCCACTGTCCGCCATGCTCTTCACCTGAATCATCACCGCCATGTCCACCTCCGGGTACTTTGCTTCGTACATCCGGCACTCCAAGTTCGGTCCGTTGGTTGCCATGGTTATTGGCACGGCTTTGTTCGGTCGGTCGGAGAATTTAGGGTTTCCGTGGGTTGGGGTTTTGCAAAATTTTGGGGGAGGAGAGGTGTAGGTGATAACGAATTTTTTTTTTATCTATGGCTCCGTTTGCTTGGGTCTCTCATATGGGGCAATATTAAAAGGTCCGGGCTAGAATCAGTATTAATATTTTTATTATGGGCCAGAATCAGTATTAATATTTTATTAACATGTTTGGTTGATTAAAATTTGGTCTATTATAACATTTTTTGTATCTGATATTTATGTTTGGTTGCTCATTTATAAGTGAGATTAAAACATTGACAGACCAATTTACCCCTTGGAAGTCACGATTTTCTAATTCACTACCAACACATTTCATCGTTCTTCATCACAAAACCCGCAAACCCTAGAATTCTCCATAGCGGCGCCCCTTTGGTTCGGAATGTAAAAGCGACCCATCTTCTGTCCAAAAAACTTCTCGATTTACAAATTTCACCCATTTCCTGTGGAGAATATTGCTCGACTTACCCAACATCTGCGCGATTTCAGTATCGATCTTCTCCAGCGATGGAAGTTTTTACTAGTTCCCCCTCGACTAAATTCGTCCCCTTCTTCGTGAAAGGTGAGTAAAACTGATTCAAGCTTTAATTGGGTGTAGAATTAATATAAAAATTGGGGTTTTACAATTTTCAATTCTGTAGTGATCTGCTCATTCAATACGAGTCGTTTATTATTGCGAAATTGGGGTGAATATAAAAATTGGGGTTCTTTCGAAATTGGCGTGAATAATTAAAATCGAAATTGGGTGAAGAATCAACTTTAAAATTTGGCTTCATGCGATGATTTTTTTTAATAATAATGAGGTTCATTGTTTGTATACTTTTGATTATACCAAACCTTGTTTATAACTTTTCCAGTTAGACATTTGTGTGGTTAGGTTCCAGATTGTTTGACTGGGTTCAAATTTGTATAAAATTTCCAGACATATATAGAGCTCATATACTGGTACTTTGTATAAAGTTGATTATTCCAAACCTTGTTGACCACACCTTGTTTATAAATTTCCAGATTCAGTTTGCACTATTAGTTCCAGTGTGAAAATTGTTTATTTAGGTTTACTATTGAATTATTTGTTCCTTTGCAAATTTTTCAGCTTGTTGAGATAGTTCCGGAGTTGATAAACAAGGGATGTTGACTCTGATTCAGAAAATTCAGCTTCAATTCAAATCGAATGCAACACATCGAACCCTGGATATCTCTACGGTACTCCTACAAAGTCATCTGCTCCCCCACCTGCAGGATGGTCTCCATGGAAGAATTGAAGCTCTTTTTATATGATGATTGTCTATTATATTTATGTATGTTTGTTTCTAGTTTTTAGATGTTAAGGGTGATTTGGTGTCTTATTTGAATTATCTTTAACGTTGTAAGGTTTTAATTTATGAACTACTTTTTCATTGTGCTAGCAATATTTATATTGAGTAGGCCATATTAAATATGTTGTATTAGTTTCTGATTAATTTGAACTACCGTTGTTTAATGGATGCAACAATTGATGCAAGAATTGATGCATTACTGTGTAATTCATGTGGAAATTGACTCAAAATTGTTAACAACAATTTGACTACCATCTTTTTATATCCTACATACAGATTTTAAATCTAACAGGTGTACAACATTAGCAAGTTTATAAAGTTATACCCATTTATAGACCTAAGGTGATTTTATTCAAAACATACCAATAAAACATCACCAATCACCCATATAACCAAACTGATTGTATAAACAAATATCAACAAGAATTTAAATGCATCCATATCACAAACATATTATTGACACCAAATAAGTCTGTCAACAGATTCAGTACATTGCGCATTTCATACTACAATCAAAAGCAAAAATACCAGTACCATAAAACGTTCAGTTCGTTAGACTACTAAAACATAAAACAAGAGACCATTGTACGTGGTTTGATTGACATAGTTTCATAACAAAATGATAGAGGTAGCAAGGGCAGTCATAGCAATCAAACTTCATTTCGAAGCAACATCAAAACCAACTCCACCCGATCAGCACCAGGCAATGAAAAGAACACATTGGTATCTTCCACGCTACGTGCTATTGGCATGTAGCATCTCTGCCTTGGTGATCATGGTCATCGCTGAGACAGATTTGTGTCTTGCTCAAATCCAATCCTTTGAGCGTTCTCACTGAGCCTTGCTGTTGCCGTGTCACAGAAACCTTGCATCACAGACATAAAATGATCTGGAATGACACGACTCTTCCTTTTCCTACCACTGCTAGTCTTACCCATCTCATAACTGCTTTGAGTGTTTCCAGTTGGAGTTTGGCTTTCCCCTTAATTCTCATGTTCTCCCTTGTAGACATGTCATCTTCATCCACATCCGGATTATCATCATCCGGAGGAGTGCTGGGATTCAGAAAATCAGCAGCTCTAGCACCCGTCGCCCTAGACACTTCAAATATCTCACACCAGTCATCGTACAATGGCCACGACTTATGCTTCATTAGTTGTGCATTAGGGTCCTTCTACAAACGAAATAACTACATGTTAGCTTGCATTTAATAGATTCACAAAACAGTTTAGAACTAACAGTTTATCAACATTATAACATCATTTTACATGCATTAAATATGGACAAGTAGTTAAGAGAAAAAAAACCCTTGGTAAACCGAACAAACTGCTGAAAATTAGGGTCATTTGAAAAAGGTAGTAATAATGGGTAATATCCAATAATCTATTTACAAATATAAATCCAATTTTGTTTAGAGATTTTCAACCCCATTTGAAAAGAACTTTCACCATACAATTAGACTACTTCAACTATGTCACAATTAGACTACAGTCAACTAAGACAGTAACACTTTGAAATAGCAGATGCATCTAATATACCTCAACATTAAAAAAAAAAGATTTCATTAACTACTGGTGCATCTACTAACATTAAATAGTATTAAAAAATAAAAGAATATTTTACCTTAACAATCTCAACCCATTGCTCATCAGTTGCTTCGATCATGTTGGTGGTCGAATCCAATCCAATCAGTGTCACTTAAACCAACCAGGTCATTCATGTGGGAAATTTGTTTTGGGATGTTATCAGCCATCCTATATCTAACCAAGCGCCTTAAATGAGTATCTCCTAGAGCTCTATATCGTGTATACATCATTGCCATCATATATATTATTTGGAAAACAATTTCCTCCAATATAAGAACAATCTCAGTCTTTCTTCTGCATAGACGTGTCATGGTTACTGCACCAAATTCGGTTGGTAAGACAAAACAAATCAACGGGTATTGTAAAATAAGTAACCATATCATCAATTGAATCATAAAGAGCAAGTTTTTAAACAACCAAGTTTCAATTCTCATATCATCATTTGAACCATACAAAACAAATATTTTAAGGCACACCTCCAATAAAATAGAAATGAACAGGGGGGTTAACCTATGGCAGATACATCTCAAAAAGATTTGAGTGGTTTCTACCTAGGCTGATGTTAACACACATTCCATGAGTTATAGATACAATACAAACAACTTTAATTCAGTGAGCACACAAAATTCTTTTATTCCCAATAACAAATACACATAAAACCAGGTCGAATACCCAATTCAAATACACACGTCGAAAATAAATTGATGAATTTGACAAACACCTCCAGATTGTAAAACTCAATTTTTTTTTATTCTCGTGCAAACACTACAGATTGTAAAACACAACCCCAAGAATCAAGCTTTAGAAACTACAATAACCCTAACCCCCCATAGACGAAAATTAGCGAGCAGATGCAATTCGCGTGTTAACCATAACACAACAACCCAAAAGACGAAAATCAGCGAAGATAAGCGATTCGCGTTGTAAACATAACACAAAAACCCAAAACACGAAAATCAGCGAAGACAAGCGATTCACGTTTTAACCATAACACAAAACCTCAAAAGACGAAAAATACAGCTTATCAGACTGTAGTCATACCTTCCGAGTGATTCTTGTCGAGATTCGAGAGTTGACTCCACCAGATTTTATGCCCGCCACAGACTGACACGCTATAACAACAACAAAAAAACAACGATTAGCACATATTTAACAATCTTCTGTGTAAAATTTAATAGACGAAGTCGTAAAAAATGAAATCAATGAATATGAACCCATTTTTTCGCAAGAGCAGATGAGAATTCTGAAAGCGGCGGAATTGTGTTTCAAATCTAGGGTTTCCTTGATTTTTTGGCCAAAGAGGAGATATATATACTTGAGGGGTATATTGGTAATTTACTCATTTAATACCCTCCCCTTAATCGTACAGATTATTTATCAGAGGGGCTATGACGGATTCACAATAAGGCGAGCCCGTAAAATTTAGAGCGGACCACTATAATTTCTCAGGCCCAATCTAAACCAACCAAACACATTAATCGGGCGGATAAGCCAATAAATCAGCTCTATTACAGCCTATAAAGCCCAAGCAAACGGAGGATATGCAGTATTTGTGGCCAGTTTGTAGCCGGTGGCCGGTAAACAAGTAGGAGGTGCCCACTAATATAGATACGTGTCACTCTCTTCTCTCTCTCCCTGTTATCTTCTCTCTAATTGTCCCCGCCTCCTCCGACTCCCTACCACAGCGGCCAAAAAAATATTCTTTTTCGCACAACTGAATTCTAGGTTTTATTCACCGTCTACTGGCTCCCCCTTTTTGAGACGCCTTTCTTTACTACAGGTACAAAGAAAACGATGTCTACAACTTTTGTTTCTTAATTTATCTTGTCGTCTGCCCTATTCTGGTATTTCTCAGGCAATATTTTGGGCTAATTGTTTATTTGTTGTTTTATGTATTTTTCTTGGTAGTTCTTGTGAAAATTCCGCCACCGGTAATTTTGATTTAGGATTGGAGACGCAATTAGTTTTGTATGGGTTTTAGGATTTAGGACTCATGGATTATGTTTTCTTGGCAATGTAATGATTTTAAATCCAATTAACGTGAAGCAGTAGGCATTGATCATAATGTGCTTTATGTTTGTGTGATTTTTCCATCTTTATAGAATTAATCATGACTAAGTTTTTGCCTACGAAGTGGGCTGTTAATTGGTAAATGTGTTAGTTGAATTGATTCTGGAGAAGAAATAAGACTTGTCTTTCACAAAGTTAATGGTTTTTTAAGCCTTGGTCACCAGGTGTTTGTTGAAATGCCTAAGAAAACTCACGATTTGAATCTGCTCCTTATGATCTGTAAACTTGTGTTAGTCTATATATTTAATTGTTGCTTTCTAGTTCTTTTTTTGGTGGGTATTTCTTTTTTTCTGTTGATTACCCTTAAAATGTCTGTGTGTGTATATATTGGCCGGTATTGAGTTTGACAGTTGGCTATTTATGATGCCAATGCTTTCCACATGATATTTTTGAGTGATTAGTGTTGAAGCTGGCACTTTATCATGGTTTAGAGGTAGATTGAACAGGAATACAGTAATGACAACCTGTCTGCATGCTTGAAATATGTGAAATAAATGATTGCTTTGTTAACTAATGCGAAAAATTATTAACTGGCAATAACAACATCATGATGACTGAATTGAATTCATAAATTAATTGGAAAGAGTCATATATGGCTCTGAAATTTTAGGAGTTCTGAATAATAAATCAAAAGTTGAAACTTTGACAGTATGGGTGTTAGTTTGGATATGTTGGCAGGATTTACTATGTGATCCTTTTGCCATTTAATTGAGGACTTTTATTATCAATCACCGCTAATTAAGTGGTTTTATGCTGCTCTTTTGGTGGTTGGGGATTCTCAACTCGTGTGGTTCATCAAAAGACGATATATTATTAGCTGGAACAGGATTTAAACTAGAATTATTGACTGGTTAGAGTGTGAAGGAGCAATAACTTGTACTAATCATCATTTTAACTGCTAAAACTAGCCGGACTTTTATTTCTTCCCACTAACTTCCTCTTGCACAGAGTCACATTACCTGACACAGTGACACTTTATGTTGGTTTCTCCATTTTTTGAAATGGGATTTGTTATAATTTGTAATGCTTAAGTTTGGTACATTTAATTTGGATTCTTCTTTTTATTTCTTGTATCTCAAAGAAACTATAAATTTTCATTTTTGGTAATCTACTTGCCTCTACCTTAGGCAGCACTGGAAATTCTATGAGTTAGAAATGCAGCCCGTACATAAGTAGTTAAGTACTTAATCTGAAATAACAGAACTAATACGCACCTTACAGTTAACATTTGTTTTTAAAGTGCAGTTCCTTCATAAAATATGAAGATTGGTTCTTTTTCACTCCCAAATGCACATTATGACTTGGAGTGATAGTGTCACTCCTGATTAGCACATCTTCTTGAATATGAAATGTAGTGCAAATGAAAATGGTAGAAGAGTTTTACGGGGCCTCTTTGATTTTTGCTTAGCCTAACAATGCTACTACTTGCCAATAGTGCATATGGTCAACCAACTTGTGCCTTACAATTACATACATGAATGAAAAAAAAAAACAAGAATCTTGTATGGAAGTTGAAATCCTAAGGTCTAATTGGCCACCTGTTCTTAAATTTCAGGTTCAAAAGAAAATGATAACTATGGTTTTGTTGCTTTATTTATCTTGTGTTGGTCAGTTTTTCTTTCCCTTAGCAGTATGCGTAATATATAACTGTTGTGAGATTGATTATGTCAAGTCAAGAAATATTGTTCTTAAAGATAACATTTTTTTCTTCGGTGGAGTTGATGAGCTTTTGAGAGTACGCGCCTACTGAATTTGTTGATTTAATTATTTTTATTATTGGGTCTTTTACTATTATTATAGAGAATGTATAATGAATCAATTTTTCCTAGTCTTTTACTCTTTAAATTATTCACTTTGGTTCTTGCTGATTTTTTATTTACAGTAATTTTCGAGGGATAGTCCTTCTATGTAGAGGTGCCCAAACGGTTCGAACCGCCGGTTCCGGTTCCGAACCGGCGGTTCCCGGTTCCAAAAAGTTGGAACCGGAACCGAACCGTGTAAAATACATCAACGGTTCCGGTTCCGGTTCCAACGGTTCCGGTTCCATCCGGTTCCAACGGTTCCGGTTCCGGTTCATGGTTCTGGAACCGTTTTTTTTTTTTTTTATTTTATTTTATTTTTTTATAATTTTTATCAAAATATAAATAAAAAAATATAAATTCCCATCATGAGAAAAAAAATACGCATGGTGGCCCAAATTGACAATTCCCATCATGAGAAAGAGAAAGCCCACCATGGGTTAGGGCATCAGGCCCCAAATCATCACTACCAGCCGCTGCATCGGCCGCAACAATGAAGATATCATTGCCATTCTGGTCCTTTCTTGCGGTTGTACACGAAAGTATCTGGTGGTGCGATTCGGTGTTGGAGACGCCAAGTGGAGTGCTGGAAGGCTCTCGGCGGTGAGTTTCAGGTTGACGGGAGAATCGACTCTCCAGCGTGTTTGGCCGTCGATCTGTCAACGGGGCGGCGCCAAAGGTTTGTAATTTACCGTGTATTTTTTGGTGTACTGGATATGTATAATTTGTGGGGATGAATTTTTGGGTGAAGTGTTTTGCGAATTTGTGCCAATCAATGAGTTTGGGCTTACCTTGCCTGAGACGGGAGTCCTTCAATCGGCGCCACCAGGCCTCGGCGCGGCCACGGAGGCGCTTCGCCACCAGGGCAACTCGGCGGTCGGTTGGGAACCGCGGAACCGGCGGTTTGAACCGTGGAACCGGCGGTTTCGAACCGTGGAACCGGCGGTTACGGTTTTGTAGCAGTAGGAACCGGAACCGAACCGTGTAATACACGGTTTCGGTTCCGGTTCGTCACGGTTCCGGCGGTTCCGGTTCCGGTTTATCCGGTTCCGGTTCCGGTTATAACCGCCGGTTCCGGTTCGGATGGGCAACTCTACTTCTATGTTATAGTTTCCTAAATCCTTACTAAATTTACTATCTTTGATTTTGAAAGGGGCCTCCAAGAATGTAGTTTCTCTTTAAAATCTGGTGTTGTTCTTTCTAATACAAACTAATCTCTGATGCAGATGCTAACAAACTTGGTGCCATCTAAAAGTCAAAACAATCCCACGCTCTAGATTAAGGTACACATTCATTTTATTTCTCTTGTTTTCACTTAAATTTGTCCACCCCTTTTAACATGATTTTAAGCCCCCATTAATATAATCTTCTATGCGGTACTGCTACCACTATAGGGCGCTATTGTGAAATGTACATAGGCTTAACGGTGAAGCCACGTACTTTGAGTGAGGTGTCAAACAGGTATACTCTTTTGCCATAGTTAGTTTCCACTTTTTAGTCACGGTATCTTGTATTCTACGTTCACGAGCAGCTGTAGGAGTATTTATGTTTATAAATTCAGCATGTTTAATTAATAATTGTGTTCATCACAATTTTTATATATTTCCAGCATTGTGTTTCTTTTTAAGCTTAGTATTATAATTATTGTAGCAATTTTTCTACTACAATACCATACACTTTGCCCCTGTAGGCAAAACTAAGAGTATATACATTGCCCAACTTGGCTTGTTTAATTAGTTATTCCTTTTGTTGCATTCTACAAATATTTTACGACTTGCTTTTCCCATCACCCTTAGCAGCCACGTCTTGGTATTAATATTTTTATAAATATTCATATCCTCGCCTTACCTATTTGCTTAGCAACAGAACACTTGTTGTCGATCTTCTATTATAAAATCACACAATCCACGATTTAAGTAGAGCTAGAAGCTTTTACACTTCTTAATTTAGCTTCTGTAGTTGATTACTTAGCAACAATGTCGTAAAAAAGAAAACGCACTGAAGAAGTTGATAAAACAAGAATACCATGCAAAAGAAAATATGATTCGCTACAAGATCGTAGAGAAGCAAAAAATCAACGCCGAAGCAAACAAAAAATGCAAAATGTTAGTGTTGACTCATTAGAATCTGTAGCAAATTCTCCTGATTTACTACCTAATGTTCAAAACTGTGAATTTTGTGATGCGAAACGTGTTTACTTGGAACACCCTACATTTTCTTGCTCATCAGGGGAAATAAGATTATTAGAAACTGAAATGCTTCCAGAGTTAGTTCAACTGTATCTTGGCCAAGCTGAAAATTCTAAACAATTTTGTGACTGTATCCGCAGTTATAACAACATGTTTGCATTCACATCAATGGGTGGTCATTGTGACAAATCTTTGGCTAGAAGAAACGATGGAATTTATACATTCCTTGTACAGGGTCAAGTCTATCATTTTATGGATCAACTAATACCTGCAAATGATGAAACCCCAAAAAATATTCAACTGTACTTCTTTGATACAGACCACGAAATTATAAACAGCATGTCTATTAGTTCAAAATTTAACGAAAAGAGGATATGCAGTATTTGTGGCCAGTTTGTAGCCTGTGGCCGGTAAACAAGTAGGAGGTGCCCACTAATATAGATACATGTCACTCTCTTCTCTCTCTCCCTGTTATCTTCTCTCTAATTGTCCCCGCCTCCTCCGACTCCCTACCACAGCGGCCAAAAAAATATTCTTTTTCGCACCACTGAATTCTAGGTTTTATTCACCGTCTACTGGCTCCCCCTTTTTGAGATGCCTTTCTTAACTACAGGTACAAAGAAAACGATGGCTACAACTTTTGTTTCTTAATTTATCTTGTCGCCTGCCCTATTCTGGTATTTCTCAGACAATATTTTGGGCTAATTGTTTATATGTTGTTTTATGTATTTTTCTTGGTAGTTCTTGTGAAAATCCCGCCACCGGTAATTTTGATTTAGGATTGGAGTCGCAATTAGTTTGTATGGGTTTTAGGATTTAGGACTCATGGATTATGTTTTCTTGGCAATGTAATAATTTTAAATCCAATTAATGTGAAGCAGTAGGCATTGATCATAATGTGCTTTATGTTTGTGTGATTTCTCCATTCTTTATAGAATTAATCATGACTAAGTTTTTGCCTACGAAGTGGGCTGTTAATTGGTAAATGTGTTAGTAGAATTGATTCTAGAGAAAAAATAAGACTTGTCTTTCACAAAGTTAATGGTTTTTTAAGCCTTGGTCACCAGGTGTTTGTTGAAATGCCTAAGAAAACTCACGATTTGAATCTGCTCCTTATGATCTGTAAACCTGTGTTAGTCTACATATTTAATTGTTGCTTTCTGGTTTTTTTTTTGGTGGGTCTTTCTTTTTTTCTGTTGATTACCCTTAAAATGGTAATAATGCATAGTTGTCAGTGTGTGTATATATTGGCCGGTATTGAGTTTGACAGTTGGCTATTTATGATGCCAATGCTTTCCACATGATATTTTTGAGTGATTAGTGTTGAAGCTTGCACTTTATCATGGTTTAGAGGTAGATTGAACAGGAATACAGTAATGTCAACCTGTCTGCATGCTTGAAATATGTAAAATAAATGATTGCTTTGTTAACTAATAATGCGAAAAATTATTAACTAGCAATAACAACATCATGATGACTGAATTGAATTCATAGATTAATTGGAAAGAGTCATATATGGCTCTGAAATTTTAGGAGTTCTGAATAATAAATCAAAAGTTGAAACTTTGACAATATGGGTGTTAGTTTGGATATGTTGGCGAGGATTTAATATGTGATCCTTTTGCCATATAATTGAGGACTTTTATTATCAGTCTCCGCTAATTGAGTGGATTTATGCTGCTCTTTTGGTGGTTGGGGATTCTCAACTCGTGTGGTTCATCAAAAGGCGATATATTATTAGCTGGAACTTGATTTAAACTAGAATTATTGACTGGTTGGAGTGTGAAGGAGCAATAACTTGTACTAATCATCATTTTAACTGCTAAAACTAGCCAGACTTTTATTTCTTCCCTCTGACTTCCTCTTGCACAGAGTCACATTACCTGACACAGTGACACTTTATGTTGGTTTCTCCATTTTCTGAAATGGGATTTGTTGTAATTTGTAATGCTTAAGTTTGGTACATTATAATAATTTGGATTCTTCTTTTTATTTCTTGTATCTCAAAGAAACTATAAGTTTTCATTTTTGGAAATCTACTTGCCTCTACCTTAGGCAGCACTGGAAATTCTATGAGTTAGAAATGCAGCCCCTACATAAGTAGTTAAGTACGTAATCTGAAATAACAGAACTAATACGCACCTTACAGTTAACATTTGTTTTTAAAGTGCAGTTCCTTCATAAAATATGAAGGATGGTTCTTTTTCACTCCCAAATGGACATTATGACTTGGAGTGATAGTTTCACTCCTGATTACCACATCTTCTTGAATATGAAATGTAGTGCAAATGAAAATGGTAGAAGAGTTTTACGGGGCCTCTTTGATTTTTGCTTAGCCTAACAATTCTACTACTTGCCAATAGTGCATATGGTCAACCAACTTGTGCCTTACATACATGAATGAATAAAAAAAAGCAAGAATCTTGTATGGAAATTGAAATCCTAAGGTCTAATTGGCCACCTGTTCTTAAATTTCAGGTTCAAAAGAAAATGATAACTATGGTTTTGTTGCTTTATTTATCTTGTGTTAGTCAGTTTTTCTTTCCCTTAGCAGTATGCGTAATATATAACTGTTGTGAGATTGATTATGTCAAGTCAAGAAATATTGTTCTTAAAGATAACATGTTTTTCTTCGGTGGAGTTGATACGCGCCTACTGAATTTGTTGATTTAATTATTTTTATTATTGGGTCTTTTACTATTATTATAGAGAATGTATAATAAATCAATTTTTCCTAGTCTTTTACTCTTTAAATTATTCACTTTGGTTCTTGCTGATTTTTTATTTACAGTAATTTTCGAGGGATAGTCCTTCTATGTTATAGTTTCCTAAATCCTTACTAAATTTACTATCTTTGATTTTGAAAGGGGCCTCCAAGAATGTAGTTGCTCTTTAAAATCTGGTGTTGTTCTTTCTAATACAAACTAATCTCTGATACAGATGCTAACAAACTTGGTGCCACCTAAAAGTCAAAACAATCCAACGCTCTAGATTAAGGTACACATTCATTTTATTTCTCTTATTTTCACTTTAATTTGTCCACCCCTTTTAACATGATTTTAAGCCCCCATTAATATAATCTTCTATGCGGTACTGCTACCACTGTAGGGCGCTATTGTGAAATGTGCATAGGCTTAAAGGTGAAGCGACGTACTTTGAGTGAGGTGTCAAACAGGTATACTCTTTTGCCATAGTTAGTTTCCACTTTTTAGTCACGGTATCTTGTATTCTACTTTCACGAGCAGCTGTAGGAGTATTTATGTTTATAAATTCAGCATGTTTAATTAATAATTGTGTTCATCACAATTTTTATATATTTCCATAATTGTGTTTCTTTTTAAGCTTAGTATTATAATTATTGTTGCAATTTTTCTACTACAATACCATACACTTTGCCCCTGTAGGCAAAACTAGGAGTATATACATTGCCCAACTTGGCTTGTTTAATTAGTTATTCCTTTTGTTGCATTCTACAAATATTTTACGACTTGCTTTTCCCATCACCCTTAGCAGCCACGTCTTGGTATTGATATTTTTATAAATATTCATATCCCCGCCTTACCTATTTGCTTAGCAACAGAACACTTGTTGTAGATCTTCTGTTATAAAATCACACAATCCACGATTTAAGTAGAGCTAGAAGCTTTTACACTTCTTAATTTAGCTTCTGTAGTTGATTACTTAGCAACAATGTCGTCAAAAAGAAAACGCTGAAGAAGTTGATAAAACAAGAATACCATGCAAAAGAAAATATGATTCGCTACAAGATCGTAGAGAAGCAAAAAATCAACGCCGAAGCAAACAAAAAATGCAAAATGTTAGTGTTGACTCATTAGAATCTGTAGCAAATTCTCCTGATTTACTACCTAATGTTCAAAACTGTGAATTTTGTGATGCGAAACGTGTTTACTTGGAACACCCTACATTTTGTTGCTCATCAGGGGAAATAAGATTATTAGAAATTGATATGCTTCCAGAGTTAGTTCAACTGTATCTTGGCCGCGCTGAAAATTCTAAAGAATTTTGTGACTGTATCCGCAGCTATAACAACATGTTTGCATTCACATCAATGGGTGTTCATTGTGACAAATCTTTGGCTAGAAGAAACGATGGAATTTATACATTCCGAGTACAGGGTCAAGTCTATCATTTTATGGATCAACTAATACCTGCAAATGATGAAACCCCAAAAAATCTTCAACTGTACTTCTTTTATACGGACCACGAAATTCTAACCGCATGTCTATTAGTTCAAAATTTAACGAATCACTTGTCGAAAAATTGATAAGCATCTTAAAAGTAAATCCATGTGCAAACTTTTTTAGGAGTCTTGATAGTTTTCACGACTTGAATGAGTATAAAATAGCGTTACAAGCTGACCCCAGATTTGACCAAAATGTTTTTAACGCACCTTCTACATCTCAAGTCGCTGGAATATGGTTAGAATCTGAAAGAGCCCAATGTACAAGTCAACATATTCAAGTGTATCCAAAAAGTTGTCAGCCTCGGATAATTAAACATTATTTTGGTTGTTTTGATCCCATGCAATATCCCCTCATATTCCCAAATGGAGAATCTGGTTGGCACCATACAATTAAAAGATTAAATAAAAGACAAAAAGCAATGGCCCCCAGACCAACATGTGAGGATGAAATCATTTGTAACATCCAAAATTGTACAAATATAGACAACTTCATGCAATCTGAAGATCAAGGTAGCATTCAAATTTAATTGCTTCACTGTTATAATTTAGTTATAAATTGATTACTAAGTAGATATTTACGTTATTGTTTGTGTAGGTTCAAAAAGCAAGAACACTCAAAGGACTACGATATCATGTCGTGAGTACTATTGCTATAAGTTACAAATAAGAGAACATGACAAGTCATTTTTACTACATATTGGTAGACTTCTGCAACAGTATGTGGTTGACATGTATATTAAAATTGAAAAATCAAGGCTAGACTTCTTCAGAAGTGCAGATATGCAAAAGCGTTTACGAAAAGAGGTATATCATGGTTTACTAGATGGTATTGCACAAGGATGTGAATTAGGCGTTGATATTGGGTTAGGTTTTATATTACGTACATCATTTGTTGGGGGTCCTAGAGATATGCGAAAAAGATATATGTATGATATAGCTTTAGTACAACGGTTTGGGAAACCTGATATTTTTTTAACAATAACTTCAAACCCAAATTGGCCAGAAATAAAAGCATTATGTTTACCTTCTAATGAGATACAAAATAGACCTGACTTAATAGCGAGAATATTTCGCGCGAAGCTCCAAGTCTTAAAAAATGAACTGTTCAAAAAAGAAATTTTTGGTCACGTTGTTGCTTATACTTACGTAATAGAATTCAAAAAAAGAGGCCTACCTCATGCTCATTTTCTGCTTATTTTAAGCCGAACATCAAAAATGTATTCTCCGGAAGCATTTGATAGGATAGTCTGTGCAGAACTCCCTGATAGACAAAGAAATCCATATTTATTTTCATTGGTAGTTAAACATATGATGCATGGACCTTGTGGGTTGCCTAATCCGACATGCCCTTGTATGAAAGAAGGTTTCTACAAATTTCATTATCCTAAGGACTTCTCAGAAATTACTAAATATGCGATAAACTCATATCCAATATATCGAAGTACAAATAATAATCGTACAGTTAATGTAAGAGGGTCAGAACTTGACAATCGATGGGTTGTACCTTACAATCCATATCTATTGGGAAAATTTAATTGTCACATTAACGTTGAAATATGCTCAACTGTTCAAGCTATCAAATATATGTATAAATACATTTATAAAGGACATGATAAAATATCATACACAATAGCAAATGCTAACAATTCGATAATTGATGAAATAAAAAATTTCCAAAGTGCCAGATGGATTTCACCTCCTGAAGCTGTCTGGCAAATTTTCAAATTCGAGCTTAACCACGTGCATCCCCATGTAATATGCTTACCAATTCATTTAGAGAATGAACAATTAGTCACATTCTCTGCTAATCAATCGTTACAAAACATTGCAAACAACCCTGCAAATCAAAAAACTATGTTAACTGAATTCTTCTGCATGAATGAAGGTAGTGCCTATGCTAAGAGCCTCAACTTATTATACGTTGAATTTTCAGAATATTTCACTTGACATAGTAGTTCAAAAGAGTGGAAACCCCGTCAAAAGAAGGAAGTTATAGCCCGAATCATTTCTTGTCAACCATCTCACGGTGAAATATTTTATTGCAAATTGTTGCTAATGCATATTAGAGGACCAACATCCTTTACCCATTTGCGAACAATCAATGGAAGAACTTTTACCACGAATAGAGAGGCCGCACAAAAGTTAGGATTAACAGAAGACGATAACAACGCTGAAATGTGTATTCAAGAAGTTGTTGCGTACTTAATGCCTCATGCTTTACGCCATTTATTCGCCACTATCCTTGTCCACTGTAGTCCCAAAAATCCCGAACAATTATGGCTGAAATTTGAGGATTTTTTGTCAGAAGATTTCACTCGAACCAAAACCTACAGTCGTGATGTCATTAGACGAAAAGTACTAAACATTATTGCTGATTATCTTTACTCAATGGGAAAAAAGTTGGAAGACTTCCTCTCAATAAATGATGCTACACAGTTGAATTTTCACGATAGTTTGACTAAAGAATTACAAACTGAACGAGATGTAATTATACCTGATGAAGATGTTTTATCTGTTGAGAAATTAAATACAGAGCAAAGATTTGCTTATAATCGTATTCTATATCATGTTAAAAATTATTTACCAAATACATTTTTCGTAGACGGCCCAGGCGGTACTGGAAAAACTTTCTTGTACAAAACACTTCTTGCTACTATAAGATCTACAAGTCATATTGCACTTGCTACAGCTACTTCAGGGATAGCAACATCTTTGCTACCAGGTGGGCGCACTTCACATTCAAGATTCAAAATTTCCCTAGATGAAAATGATTCTAAATCATGCAGTGTTAGTAAACAAAGCACATTAGCTCATTTAATAAGAGTAGCAAAACTAATTATTTGGGACGAAGCTACGATGGCAAAACGCAGCACTATTGAAAATTTGATGAAATGTTGCGAGACATAATGAGTTCACAAGATATTTTTGGTATTAAAATTATTGTATTTGGAGGAGACTTTCATCAAACATTACCAGTTATTCTTAAAGGTACCAAAGATGATATTATACAAGCCTCCATTGTCATGTCACCTTTATGGAACCAATTTGAACAATTGAAACTGAACCAAAATATGCAAGCACTGCTTGACCCTAATTTTTCCTATTATTTGTTGAAAATCGATGGAGCTGAAGATACTAACGAGAAAGATGAAATCCAAATACCATCTAAAATAAATGTCCCTTTTACTAATGATGTTACATCGCTAAATACATTAATAGACTTAGTATTTTCAAATATTAGTGATTGTGCTTTAAATTTTTCCTTATTTTTTAAGCGAGCAATACTTACTACGCGAAATGATTTCGTACATGAAATAAATGATGTCTTAATTAACAAATTTTCTGGTGACGAAACGACTTATTTTAGTTGCGACGAAAACACAGACACTTGTGTTGTACCAGACCAACAAGAACTGTTTCACTCTTTGACTCCTCAGGGACTTCCTCCCCACAAATTAACATTAAAAATAAATGCACCAATTATACTGCTACGAAATATAAATCCAACAGAAGGACTTTGCAACGGCACACGCCTACTTTGTAAAGGTTTTGACAGAAATATTATTTATGCTGAAATATCAGTTGGTACACATGCTGGAAAACCTGTATTCATTCCCCGTATCACATTAGAAGCTCCACATGATAGTTTTTCATCTATTCCATTCAAAAGGAAACAATTTCCAGTGCGCCTATGTTATGCAATGACAATTAATAAAGCACAAGGTCAAACTCTAGATTTTGTAGGTGTCTATTTGAAAGAGCCTGTATTTTTCACATGGACAACTCTATGTTGTATTATCTAGAGCAAAAACTATTGACCAATTAAAAGTGCTTATTAGGCCACCAACCTTGTTGGTGCAACACACCAACCACACAAAAAATATTGTGTACCAAGAAGTTCTAAATGCTGCAAATGCTAACTAGGTTTCGCTAGAGTCCTAAAATAGGTAAACTCTTATAATTCTTAATCATATTCCATGCATTCACATTTCACATTTTGTGCAGTTAATATTCCCCTTGTTTTCATAACTTTCATTCAAAATTAATTTGCTGAAATATCGATAGCTGGAAAACTTATTCTCACCCTTTCAGATAAGAAAGTATTGTTTCATATTACTGATGATCTACCGCATGGCTTAGCCAGAACAGGTAGTTCGCGAAACAATGAAAGATAATGGAGTTCTTGTGCAGTATAAGGTCCTTAATTTTATTTACAACTCAACTAATTTCAAATTATGTTCTGCTGTATTTTCTTTCTCGAATACTGCTGACAAAGTGCACCCTAAACTGACAGATAATGAGGGAAACACTGATTTACTTGACACATCTTGATCATCAGAATACTGAAACCCAGGTATGCATCACCATTTTTACACATCTTTATGTACATTTCTTTGTGCTTTTAGGTATCTATGTTACTCATAATAATACTCTACTGCGAACCATAATCTGAGCATACTTGATAGCTGATCGTGTTTAATTATAATTCATCTTGTCACTAGATCCTTTTACATACATGACTTATCCTCATATGCCCCCTCTTTTGTTTGAATAAAATAATTCATGCACTAGAATTAAACTGACTGCTGCAGATGTTGTTGCTCTTGATTAAAGTTGCATACACCAATTATAGAACGTTAGCGTTGGAGGATATTTAGCCTACTTTACTTTTATAAGTTCAACTTATTTCTTATGGACATAAATCTTAGAGAAAATCTTTCCTAATCAAGAAGACCTTCAGTTTTACAGGCATACTATCTTGTTGATGTTATTATTATGTTGGGTTGACTGACATTTTGAAGAATGTGCTATTTTGCCTGCTGAAATATTGGCTGATTGTGCTTTCATGTACTGCTCTATCTCTTTCTCTTCTGTGTTGAAGCATTTTCCTGAGTGGTATATCATTACTATTCTTCATGTCTATGGGCACTTCACTGTATATCACCATGTTCTTAAATATAATACCATCTGCTGGTTGTCATATTAAAATTGAGGGATTTTAGTTACGTTGATACTTATTAACCCTTCTCTTACTTGTACATTTAAGACCTTAACCATTTGATTATAAAATAGCATTTTGACACACACCAAATAGATTTAATTCTTAGTTCCTTTTAATGCTTTCTTTCTGTTATTTGCTAGAAAATATATCTGTGTTTTCACAGCCTGCTATTAGAAAAGGTCAACAAGGCCTTTAGGGAGAAAATTTGATGCAATTATTTGTTACCACATCTAAATTTTGCTTTGAATATGAAAACAACTTTAGAAAATAGTTACCTGTACGTTGCTTTTATGGATCTAGCTATGAAAGAAATTTGATTTCATCTTCAGATGTTGAAAGATGATTGGATCCTTTCTGACTACTGGCAACCAAATGCTTTTCCATGAATGGTGTTATCTACCACAATTGTAAGAAACTCTTCTCCAAAATCTCAATTCATATCCAATTGTATATCATTTACGTGTATTGATTATTTCATTGGCTTTTGACGAATGTTTGAGCAGTAAAGCCAAAGACAGAATATTCATTGGCCATTAGTGACAGCTTCGAAGATCCATTTCATGCACACAAGCTTTGTTGTTTCGTGTAGCTATGCTTTTATTTACAAATCACAGGCAACGATAAGATTAACGAATAGTCCGTTTCTTCCACAGACTGGAAGCTTATATTGCACTCATATTGGAGTGGTTTTAATTCGCTGCAAATGATTTGAGTTTTGGTTAATTGATTACTGAGTTCAATTGTTAATTGCTCATTTTCTCAACAGATTGAAATTTGAAAACTGCCTTTCTTTAGGGAATTTAATGTGCTTATCTATCATTGAGTGGTTGATTGCTGGTGTTCCGTATGTCGTGCGATTTTTCTTTCCCTGGAATATATCTATTATCAAGTGGTGGATGTTTGGTGTTGAGTAGGATTCAAAACATAAAATCTGGGTTGACACCTCATGAAATGAGGTGCACCCCAACTAGTATATATATATATATATGTATGCACAAACCTTTATATGAAACTAGTTTATATAGTATGAAAACAATATCATTATACTTTTAAAGTGATACCACTATTCTTATAAACTATAATAAATATAGTATTTAATGCAACAATCTCAATTTATAAGTGTAATGATATCAATTGATTAGTGTAGTGGTAAAATTTTATATTATGAATAAATTTCACCTGAGATTTCTACTGTAAAACTTGCTTATACCATGAAATTTATATTGTGACACTTATAAATTGATATCATATCATTACTTTTATAAAATGATATGAGTTCATATCATGACACTTATAAACTGATATAATATCATTATTCTCATAAAATGTTATGATATGAGTTTATAAATGTAGTGATATCAATTGATAAATTTTATGGTATTAATTCATATGCTTAATTGCGAATAAAATCACCACATTTTCACAAATTACAATAATCTAAACTTTTGAATTTTGGCAAACAAATCATCACTTTTACTATTTTTTGCAATTTCAACTTCGGACAATTTGCCCCTTTATCCGAAAGTTGATGTGTACAAAAAATGCACCAGCCCAATAAACATCAAAGTCAATAAATACTTATTAACATAATAAATGAAAATTAAAAAATAAATTACTATTATATATACTATAAATCTATATCTATATCTATACTTCTATACTTACTATATTGAAAAGTGAAAATGGATTGAGAATCATTTTTGGACCCAATTACCCTTGCCACATTTTGTATGGTTCTATTGCACCCTATTCTGCCTTTTAGAATTTTTCGTTTTTCCCCAATATTTCTAATTTGTATTCTACACTTCAATTAAATCACTTTTTATTTGTTTTATTTTAGAGAGAACACAGGGGAAAGTAGGGCAGAGTAACATGTCGTCGCTACCGCCCTCGCTGCATCCATTTAACCCTGTCCCATATTTTATATTGTCCAATTTCGTCCCCCTAATATTTTTATTTTGTATTCTTCCCTTTCAATGCAACGGGTCGTCGCCGCCACCAGCCCTGTCGCCACCGCTCCCCTCCGTCTCTGCCAGGTAAATTGAATTTCGTTACTTTGCTTAATATTATTCCATATGCAACTCATAAGTTACAGGAATTTCAAAGGGTTACAACTCACAAGTGGACACAAGTTTAAGCGGAGAAAATATTAAAAAGTGATTTGGGGTTGATATTTAAGGTTTTTTCAGTTTCTTTCTAAAGGTGACTTCTTTTGTTATATTCCTAAAAGACAAAGTCTAGGATACAAATTTCTATACATACAAAACTCAATTGGTAATCCAATTTCACTTTATTTAACTCATCCTCGACGACTTGAAGATTAAATCTTAGACCATAAATTAATTAATTTCCTAAATTGATTGATTTGTATCTATACAAATTTGTACAGTAGACCTACTCTTCCTAAAAAACTTTTATATTATTTAGTTAGTATATATTCAATATGTTTTACTTGAAGCAAGAAGATGTTTTTATACATGCTCAGTATGTTAGTCTCTATCTATTTTTTTTTTCTGTGTGGAATAATTGAAGCATAAAGTCTTAATTTTCTAAAATAATTATCTTATTTTTCTATAACGATTTTTACTAACTACTTACGTATTACATGCAACGCACGTGGTATAAACTAGTAAATTTAAAATACATTGAAATATAAAAGTATAAGTTATATTTTTTAAAGTATTAAAAGTTAAAAAACTTATATATATATATATAATTAAAAAATTTAGAATAACACTTTTAAAAATGAATTAAAATATAAAATATAAATTAAAAGAATAAAATAAAAAATTTACAAATAAAATAATTAAAATTAAAAATTGAAAATTAAGAATCAAATATTCATCCTCTTCACATCTTCATCCTCTTAAAAAAATTAGTTTTGCAAAAAATTTAAAAAATTCAATAACGTCAAAATCCCTTCATCTTCAACATTATGTTGCCTCCGCTTCCGCCGCTGCCCCACCCCACCATCCCATCCTTGCCCCACCCCGACCCCACATTCCTTTCGCCACCACATCTTCACAAAGTAATCTTAATTCTGCTAACATCCCAAACTCTCCAAAATTTAATTATACAAAAAATTTCAAAATCCAATTACACTACAATATTTGTTTCTCCAATTACACTAATTCAAGCTATTCTGCAATTAAATAAAAAAACTCGCTATATATACCATGCTCCTTTATAAAAAAACGAGCACCCATTCCGAAAGCCGAGTGTGGAGTGGCGTGTGTCATGACTCAATTCACATTTCAAAATTGATTCAAATGTTGGAAGGAGGGAATATGAATGAAAGATGGAGGTGCAGCTGGAATGAGAGTGAGGTTGGGGAGGGTGGCCAGAAACATGAGTTTGGGGGCAAATGTTCATTAGGCTTCGTTTACTGGATTTTTTTTTTAAATTTGACATTGTGTTACTCAGGGGCAAATAATATTCCCTAAGAAATATTATTTGTGTTGATTTTTAATAATGACAGTTTTAATTATAATTGTGATTTTGAATATTATTTGTTTGTGTTGTTTTCTAATTCTGATTTATTAGAAGAAATCAGATTTTGATTTCTATTTGTGTTGATTTTAATATCTTATTATATTTAAATTTATTTATAGTATTTATAATAGTTAATTTGTTTTTAAAACTATTATTTATTATGTTTATAATTATGTATTGACGTGAATACTCACTAGGATGATGATTGTGTATATATTTGTACACATCACCTTTCGGGCAAGGGGGCAAATTGCTCGAAGTTGAAATTGTAAAAAAAGAGTAAAAATTATGATTTTTTTACCAAAAATTAAAAGTTTAGCAAATTGCAATTTATGAAAAGGCGGTGATTTTATTCGCAATTAACCTAATTTATAAGAAGTAGATCTTGTGTACATTAGATTCACAGTGCAATTCAAGTCTGTTTTTTAAATATGCAACTTATTAATATTAAAATATGCAATATGTGTTAGTGGATTTTTTTTAACACGTTTTAGTATAAATAAATTGCATGTTTTAGAAAAATAAGTTACATGTTTAAGAAATGCACTTGAATTACAATGTCTTGGCCCTATTTAGGGGTGAAAACGGATCGGATATTTCTCGACCGATTCGGAGCCGTATCCGGTCGGTATCGAATTCGGTATTAAAAATTAGTATCCAGGCGGATACGGATTCGGATACGGATAGTTGACTTCGGATTCGGAATACATAATATCCGACCGTATTCGAGTTTTCCCATATTTTATCGGATATTATCCGGATATCCGGATTTTTTAATTTTTTTTATCGGATAAAGTTATTGTTAGTAGTTAGTATTAAAAATTAGTATTCGGAATACATAATATCCGACCGTATTCGAGTTTTCCCATATTTTATAGGATATTATTCGGATATCCGGATTTTTAAATTTTTTTTTTATTGGACAAAGTTATTGTTAGTAGTTAGTACACCATGTTGGGGAATAAGTTGCACAGATCTATTCGGGGTGAATATTTAAATTCAAATATAATTCTTATAATTATTACTAGCATGAATTAATCCTATATTAATTCAAATAATAATCCAACAACATATCATGCATATAATAATTCACGTAAAACCTACGCATGCGGAATTCTACGAGTTTACGTGAACGTACCTCTTGGGATGACAGTGATCTGGCTGATTAGACTAACCAAAAGAACTTCCCAAGTATTCCCTTAGTCCTCGTTCGACTATCCGGTGGTAGGACACTTGTGAACGATTTAACAAAAGGAAAATAAATTATGTTGCACCACCTTTGTGGATTTACTAATTTTTCCAGCACATGGAATTGTACTTGGGAATGAAAGAATCATCCCCTATTTATAGAGTCCAAGTGGTCGAAAATTGTGCCCAAAAATAATGTGGAAAAATCTTTTCTTGATCTCCAAGAAATCTTGAATATATCTCCTACATTCTTTTTTCCATAATTATAATATTCCACAAAATCCCACTTACTCATATTTATGGTTAATTTCGAAAATATAAGGGATCAAGAATCCAAGATTTGGATCTTCTTGAATTTATGAGATATTCTTGTATTTCAAGAAATACATATCTTCCATAATATCTTTTCAAGAAAATCTTTCTTGCCCACTATATTTCAAAAATTTCGAAATTCTCTTATGAATAACCAAGTGAGAGATTTCTTGAATTTAATGAGATAATCTTGTATTCCAAGAATACATATCTTCATTCCATAACAAAATTCAAAGAAAATCTTTCTCCCAACTTATCCATAATTTTCGAAAATTACTTGGAAAAATAAGCAACAATATTTTTTTATTTTAATCACATTTTTCAGTTATTGGACTATATATTGGGCTACTCAGAGGGCCTTTAGGAGAATTAAGATTGGACCTTCTAATGGACTTTGAATATTTAATATTGAGCCACAATATTATTCAAGCCCATAAATATTAATTAATCCCACTACATAATTAATATTGCACTATCCATCTTAACCCATATTACAGTCAATATGGCTTCCGGTTATTATTTCCCATGTTTAAGATTATCTAGCCCATTAATTAATTCAAGTCACTGAAATAACTTTCCATTAATTAATATCTTTTGTCCTTGGTCAAGGAACGGTTCAACATTATTATCCATACCGGAAACTAATTCCACTTGCAAGATTTGGTATGATAAAGCTTATGAACCTCCCAAGGGGGCAAATCAAACAAGCGTACTTGCACACGATTCTTCGTATTAAATCTTAGCAGTCACATGTGACTAATAATATTGCTCAAGATAAAAAGTATTGAATCTCGTTGATTCTCTACCCATGATAAGTCAAAGCAATATTTACCAATCATACGTGATCTTATTTAAGGAACGAAGATTAAGAAATAACGAACCACTGAGGTCTAATTCTTCCTTATTCAGTTCTGAAGAATTTGTCCTCCTGTAGGTCCTATTCAGTGCATCAGTCATGCACTAGTGTAAACTCTTGGTCAAGACAAGCCAATCTGAGCCTTACACTTCAACCTTTCACGATGGGTTGTTCATTTCCATCTAGGTCGTGAATGGCGTACTTTTAGTTATAAGGGACTGTTAATTTAATCTTCTGTGATCTGGTATCACTAAATTAACTACAATGTAACACGTACGACTTATTGAACAATTATGCAGTAAATATATGTAACATTCGATAATATTTAAAGCATCAGTGATAAACAATTTATTTCAGTAAATAAGTCCGAAATTCAGTTTTGATTATACAAAGTAAAAAGCATACTTTCTAGTATAATCCCAACACACCAAGCACCCAAATACATCACGAAATCACCAATCCACCTTATAACTCCTATAACTCCAAATTCGTTCCCAAAGGGAATCGAACCTGGGTCTCCCACTCAAATGGGGAGCCCAGTGGCCAGGTGGGCTAAGCCACCTGGTTATTTTATGTTGGGAAATTTATAGTTTTGATGAAAGTTCCAAAAACACATGTAATAGGACGGTCGGACACATTTGGTGATCGATGTTTATATTACCCGCTATAGGAGAAGCGATTGATAATTCTTGTATAGAACAACCGATGTAATAGATAGGTCACATATTGGGGGAACTCAATATGTATAGGTCGATCGAAGACTCAAAAGCGGTGATATCCCGACGGGCCGAATCTTTAGAGAAGAACAGAAGATCAGATTGATCTGATCTAGTCAGATATCTCAGCTGAAGTCATGAAGCTCAAACTCAGAATACTTGAAGATCAGATGACTTCCAGAAGATCAGACCAGAAGACCTACATCGGCCGAGTCCGCTAGTTGAAGCTAAGTCAACCAAAGACCGAAGACTCCATCAGTAGATCGATCGATTCAGATCGAGTCAGTCACCACCAGTGAAATCTCACCGGTGAAATCGATGTTTCACCTAATCATACGTCGATGATCCGAACAAGAAGAATGTCAAGCTTAGTTGGAAGAACATCCGAAAAAGTGAGTCTGCTATCCAATAAGAACAAGACACGTATGATCGGAGTCAAGAATTGTGGGATTTGATGCTACCTCTCTCAGAACGGCTACAAAGTACAAATTCACGCTTTTCGGCCATGCCGTTCTGAAGCTTCGTCACATCAAGCACGCAAGTCTACCAAATATAGCCGAAATTCAAATTGCTCTCCAACGGCTCTTTGATTTCAAGGTCTATATATATGGGATTACACTTTAGAGTGAAATAACTAAACTTATTTGAACAATCAAGAAGCTCAAGCTAATTTTTGATTTCCGCACAAGAACACGATCAAGAAGATTATTTTTATTAAGTGTTCATCCCATAAGTTCTTAGCATAGAAATCTTTTCATCTAGCTGTTAGGCTGCTTATACGCAAGAAAAGATTTCATAGTTGGAACAAAACAATCTTACCCAAACCCCAAGTTAGGTTAAGTTGTTTAGCAAGATTTCGAGACTAGGGTTTCTAGTTCGATCTGCAGGATCGGTTGAGTGTGAACTCTTTAAACATCTAGTCGATTATCTTTGTGTTGGACTAACACATAAAACTAAGTCCAGTTGGTTAAGTAGGTGCCCCTTGTGATAGGGAAGAGTGGACGTAGGACTGGTTTGTCCGAACCACTATAAATCTTGTGTGCCTCTACTGCTTTGATTAACTGCTTACACAATCGCACACAACCTTTAAAGCGCATACACATTCCAAGTTGAGATCATTAGCACCAAGCTTCTGATCTGATCATACTTGACACTTCAGTCAACTGATTAAAAGACTAACTTTGGAATCTGATTTATCAAAACTGGTTTTTCACACGGGTAAAACTTAAGCTTCCGCACACATCAGTTAAACTGATAGTTACCGAACTGATCTGCTTCAGGCGATCAGTAAGTTGGTTATCAGCCCAAACTGATTCACTCTTTTTCTGATCAAAGCTAAGCGCCCTCACACCTGATCTGCACAAAAAGTTTTCAGAAGTCTATTCACCCCTCCCCTCTAGACTTCTGCCCTCACTAAACCCGTTCGGGACCTGCAAGTGGTATCAGAGCGGTTGGTTCTACAGACCACTGACTCTGTGTATCATCGATTCTTGAGGAAGAATCTTTGTGGTCAACTGAACTGATCTGAAAAACCGCTTTTAAAACTCATTCATTTTCCAAAATCACTCAGCATGGATAACACCTCAGGAATGTATCATGATCTGCCGAAGTTCTCAATCGATGAGTATGCAGATTGGGCCATATATATGTCTAACCATCTAGGCTCGATTAGTGGCAGAATGATGGAAGTCATCGAAAGAGGACCCATCATCATTTATTATGACAACCCTGCAGTCGGAGGAGATCCAGACTTTGCCCCGGGAAGTCTTGTACGAAAAAGCCCAGTCTTGATGGATGCAGAGGAAAGGAAACTGCATACTCTAGATACTATTGCAAGGCATATTATCATGAAAACAATGGATAAGGTCACCAAAGAAAAGATTAAGTATCTCAAATCTGCAAAAGCAATGTGGGATACTCTGGCTAAAATATGCGAGGGAAATGAACAGATAAAAAGACACCCGCGTCTACAAGTTTAACCGGTAAAGTTCAAAAAATCAAGATCTTTGCCAAAACGAAACCATCAACGAACTCGATGGAAGAATTACAATGTCTATAAACAAGCTTCGAGAACTTGGTAGAGAGATGTCTGATAAAGATATCAACTACAAAATCCTAAGGTTTCTCACCAAGAAGTGGGATATGAAGGTCACGGTAATCAAGGATTGCCAAGACATTTCAAAAATGAAGCCAAGTAGCTTGTTCTTGAGCCTTAAAGCTCACCAGTTCGATTTGATTGAGAGAGGACAAGTTCGATGAAGATGAGGTGCCCGTGAAGCCTCAACTTCAAAATCGCTTGCTTTTTTAAAGGCAACCAAAGAGTTAGAACGAAGGCCAACGAACCGTTGGGAATATAATGAGTCAGCGATCAGACGCTCGCTACCGTAAAAGCTTGAGAAGTCAAACGTCCAACTTGGTAAGTATCGAAGATTTTATAAGGACTATCAACATAGCCGAGGGAGAGATAGGAGATCGCCCAACGGATCTCCAGAAGAATCGATCGATGATCGGAGGGATCACAGAGATGAAAGGAAAAGAGATAATCGACCGAGGAAGGAAGAGATAACCAATCGACGTAAGAAGCTCGACTACTATCGAAAAGGGAAGTCACCGATAGGTCATATGCACAGAGACGAGTGATTCACCCGGAAGGAAAGGTTCGGTGGATCAAGGCGTGCTTCAACCGTGAGAAGCCAGTCACTATAGCGCATCGCGCCTGCACGGACGCCAAGAGAAAGGGAAGAAAAGAGGAACATAAGAGAGCAACGTTATAGGGACGAGAAGAGCCATGGTTGCCGTCGTCGAGAATCGACGATTCTATCTATTTCTCTCGAGGACTCTGGATACTCCTCTGTAGAAGACTTCACCCGTCGACGATCTTTGTTGACTTCTATGAAAATGAAGATTTGATTTTCTCTTCGACGATGATGAGATCTGCCGATGGCGGGGAGGACCAATCGAGGTAACCTCCAAACCCGCTTCGTTCGACTACACTGCTTATCATTAGCACACTTTTGGGGAGATTGACTGCTGACTCTACTCGAGCAATTGCTTGAGGATCTCTCCAATGCATGAGACACTTATGCTATAGTGGAAGCTGAAAATGATAAGCTGAGGACCAGAAATAATCAGCTTGCTAAAGAAAATGATCTATGTAAAGCCGCTAAACTTAGATCAGCTGAAACTGCTCAGAAGGCAACTGAGGAATTTAAAATTCTCGAAGTTAAAGCTTCTGATAAGGAGAAGCAGATCAAAGATCAGCTGGCAATTAACAAACAAACAAGTCGATGACTTCAAAATCCGCAAGCAAAATTCGATGAATTTGTTCCAAAAGCATGAAAGTCTAAAATCATCGAGGATAATCTGCGTAAGAAAATGGAGGTTTTTTCAAAGTCATCTAAAACCGTTCAAGACATGAACGCCTATTTTCGAACAACGATTAATAAGAAGGGACTTGGCTATGAGAACCCTTCCACATCCTCAAAAGCCCCGGCTGATTCATCTCAAAAAGGTGTAATCGGACGAGTTTAAACAAAGATACACCAAAAGCCAAACATGTATCTAATAAGGAAAAGGACGGTTGAGCGGAGGTAAGGCGGGTGCCAACCGAAGGAACAGAAATGGACCCCAACTGGTAAAGCATCAGCCGAGGAATCAACAGAGGAACCCAGTTCTTCTGAAGAAACCTCAACCTAATCAACATATCAGGAATCAGAAAAGACAACCTGTAAAAGGGAAGTACAATCTGAGACCCAATCAAGGTCAGCTGCCTAATAAGCATGCTTCGTAAATCAAAAACCACCTATGCCGAAAAGATATGAATCTTTTGATGGTAGCAGTCGTACCTACCCCTATAATCAGAAATCTAGGGCTGCTACACCTAAACCACACTGGATAAGAAGAAGACAAACAGAAAAGATAATTCCCAAATCTTCTAATTCATCCAACGTTCACACTAATAATCATACAAAAGCAGAAAAGCATATAAAGAGGCGTATGATTATGTTGCGAGTATGGGAGACAAATGGGGCCTTCGATCTAAGCGATCACAATAGAAGTGTTCTGTTTGTATGGATCTCAAAACTAATCCTAACCCCTCGGGACCCAATCAAAAGGGTACCTAAAGCCCGATCGATTGCAAGTTCGCGTGGGTCGGCCAACAAAGGAGGTGTGCAAGCAACTATCGGTACATCGATAGTGGATGCTCAAGGCACATATTTCGAAGCAAACATCTCCTCGGCTCTTACATAGAACGAAGAAAAGGCCAGCGTGTACTCTTCGGTGATGATAACTTTGGTTATACCAAAGGATTCGGAACCTTAGAGAATGATGATGTACAAGTAACTGGAGTCTCGTATGTCGAAGGTTTGAAGCACAACCTATTATCGGTTTCACAATTCTGCGACAACGGATTGATGTTGAGTTCTCGGCCCGATCAATGCACTATCAAGAATCGAGCCACTCAACAGATTTGCTTAACCGGTTCAAGGAAAGGGACGATCTACACGGTGATTGGAGCAGTTGCCCAAGAAATGCATGCCGATTGTCAAGAGTTCCAAAAGTAGCAGTTGGCTCTGGCACAAAAGAATGAGCCATCTGAACTTTAAAACTCTTAATAAGATTGCAAGGTTGTCTCTAGTGGAAGGACTTCCGAATGAAGTATTTTCAAAGGATCAGACATGTACTGCATGTCAGAAGGGAAAACAGGTCAAAGCTTCATTCAAGGGAATTCGGACAAGCATCCCAATCTGCAATTTGCTCCATATGGATCTATTTTGACCCGGATTACACCGGTCGATCTCAACGGATAAATATACTCGTAATCGTGGATGACTATTCCAAGTTTACGGGTTATATTCTTACATAAGAAGAATGAGGCGACAACGAAGATACCGAAATTGCTTTAAAACGATTACAAAATGAGAAGGGTGTCAGCGTAGTAAAAATCAGATCAGATAAAGGTACAGAATTTTTGAACTCTTTTATTACTGATTTTTGCTCTAAGTTTGGTATACAACATGAAACATCAGCTGCAAGGACGCCACAACAAAATGGAGTAGCTGAACGGAGGACAGAACTCTCAAAGAAGTTCGCCGCCGACGATGTTATTTGAACATGCAATACCAAGCCGTTTAAAGGTATAATCAATCAACACCGCATGCCATACTCGTAAGCAGATGTCTTCTGACTAAGGCTCACTACAAAACACCCTATGAACTGTGGAAGGACAGAAAAACCTCGTGTCTCTTACTTCCATGTTTTTTTGGGTGTAAGTGTTTCATACACAACAATGGGAAGAGTCATTTGAAGACTTTTTTGAGGCCAAGTCGGATGAGGGTATATTCTTAGGATATTCCTCATCTAGCAAGGCTTTCGGGGTTTACAACGATTTAACCCTACTTGTGGAAGAAACACCCCATGTAGTCTTTGATGAAGCATCTTACGAACAAGAGAAATCTGCATGAGAACAAGATGTACACGATCAACAAGAAACGATGTTCGGAAAATGGACCGGTGACGATCAAGGAAAAAGAATCGTAAAGCTGTAACAATATACATTCCGGATCTAGGTGATTCACCGGATCATTCGGATCCTAAGGTACGAAAAAGCGTCGATGAAGAAGTTCGTCTGGTGAGGCGGTATCAAGCCCGAACCATCCGGTTCGGGGGAACATCTGAAGTTCCCACGAGCGGACATCGACACATGATGAGTCCAACATCACCGAGACTTGTTCTTATCAAGTGGATCATAACTCTGCACCACTCTCAATCGCTAGTAATGAAATTTTATCAGAAATGGACGATGTTCTCCAAACCGACGCAAATCAGAACAGAAGGACCTGGATAACTAGTCATCCAACTGATCTGATAATCGGAGACCCATCTGATAAAGTTAAAACTAGACATCGATTGGTGAAAGTGCCATGTATTCTTTTATTATCTGTCTATGAAGGAACCAACAATAATAGAGGAAGCTCTACAAGACGAAGTTGGATTCTAGCCATGCGGAAGAAGCGGAAGCAGATTCGAGAGAAATCAAGTTTGGGAACTGGTAGACAGACCAAGTCATCAAGACGTTATTGGCACGAAGTGGGTATTCAAGAACAAGAGAGATGAGAAAAACGTCATCACCAGAAATAAGACAAGACTTGTTGCTAGGGGTATTCACAATCGAAGGAATTGATTATGATGAGACCTTTGCACCGATCGCTTCGCTAAAGCCATTCGGGTCATTTTCGGCATATGCTTCCCCACGAGAGGGTTCATTGTGTATCGGATGGACGTAAGAGTGCTTTCTTAAATGGGGTACTAGCGAGAGGAAGTTTATGTCGAACAACCTCCGGGCTTTGAAAAGGGCAACCAAGTGCACCGATTTAAGAAAAAGCTCTTTATGGGTTCGAAACAAGCTCCTCGAGCTTGGTATGATACACTCTCTCGGTTCTTGATCGACGGTGGGTTCACTAAAGGAACAGTGGACAGAACCTTATTCAGAATAGAAGATGGAGAAGATATTCTGATGGTTCAGATCTACGTGGATGACATCATCTTCGGATCCCCTAACAAGAGTCTATGTGAAAGATTCAGCAAACTGATGCAAGGGAAGTTCGAGATGTCCATGATGGGTCAGATGAATTACTTTCTGGGTCTTCAAGTAAAGCAAAGTCTGTGAAGAGATATTCATCGCGCCAAGCAAAAAGTACACTAGGAATTTATTGGCTAAGTTTGGAGTTCAAAATTGTAAGGAAGCCAAAATTCCTATGATGATTGGATTCAAGATGGATCCAGATGAGGATGGTCAGAAAACAAATCAGAAGGAATATAGGGCTCTCATTGGATCTCTACTATACATATTTGCCCGGCCAGACCGGATATAACCTTCGCATGATAGGTGTATGTGCGATTCGAGCAAATCCAATGATAAGCCACCTAGAAAGCGACTAAGCGGATTCTTAAGTATCTGAAGGGGACGGTAAATCTTGGTTTATTTTACTCATCAGATGATAATCTATAGCTTAGTGGGTATTCGATTACGATTATGGAGGTTGCAAGATTGATGAAAAATCCACCTCGAGAACTTGTCGGTTCTTAGGAAGTAAAACCCGATCTCGTGGTTTTCAAAAAGCGGAGACATCGATTCGCGACATCTACTCTTTGAAGCGAGAATATATGGGCTGCAGGAAGTCGTTGTTCCCAAGCGCTCGGCTTAGTCGGCGGTGAGGATTATAACATTGAAGCTAACAATGTACCTATTTTACGTGATGGCGATAATAGTCTTTATTGCAATCACTCGTAATCCCGTTCTACATACAAGATGCAAGCATGTGGATGTCGGACACCATTTTATAAGAGATCATGTTGAAAAGAAGAATATCGAATGGAAAAGATTCATACCGATATCTGTAAAGTCGATATTCTAAACCAACCACTAGTTGAAATCGATTCGAGAGAATTATGCAATGAGCTAGGGCTTCTGGATCTTGGAGAAAATGCACCTAAAATGTTTGATGGAATGATCTCCAGAACCAGCTGGTTAAGAGACTAACCAGGTTGAAAAGAATCAGTTGAGTTTGGTATCTCAACTGATCAGAAGATCAGTCAAGGAACTGATGTGAGAAATCGATCAGATTTACAAGATTATCTGGTTAAATGAACTGATCAGATTTAAGGTTTATCAGATTAAAGGAAACGCTCAATTTAAAAGGAATATCTGATTAAATCAGTTGGGTTATTTTACATTTTTGTAAGTCGATTAAGCTGATATTCAACAAGCAAGATTCACAAGTAGTATTCACAAGATTAAAGCTTAAAATCGCATAAGGATACAAGAATTTTACACAACAATGGAATAATAGAACTTTTCATTGATAAAGACCCAAAGGTCAGGTTACATTACAAGATACAAGTACAAAGGACCCGGAGGTCATTACAAAGTCATAACCAAAAACCCTAAACCTATAACCCTAAACCCTCATCCTAACCCAAGTGGAGCAGGGGAGAGAGAGATTTTAAATCTGATGCTCTCATTTTCCCCCACTTAACAAGGGTGAGAGAGGCTTTAAAAAGAAATCCTAAAGTTCGCCAAAAAGCTAAAACAAAGTGGAGGCGGCAATGGCCTTGATAGGATTTTTAAGCCAGGAACCCTAAGAAAGAGTCAGTGGGCTCTCCAGCTGTTAAATGGTGAGGTGATATACGAAGATCAGTTGTTGACTGATCAAGATCGCATATCAAACTCACGTTCATTTTCAGACTAAGTCTGTTGATGATAACGATAGACACACAAGGTGGATACGGTTAGGAGAAGTGTCTTCTCGGTTACCAAAATGAGCCCGCCGCCATGGTGGTAGAGAAGCTTTGCAACAATCGTATGTGAAATCTTTGATGACGACGAAAACAACGATAAGGGACGCAAAGGGTTGATTTGAGAAGCTGAAATCATTGAAAAAAGGGGTAAATGTGTTTTTGGGAAGTTTCAATTAGGAAATAAGGGTTCACGGGATACATGATTCTACAAAGAAGATAAGTATGGTGAATGGGTTATGTTGTGTAAAACAATTGGTCCAATTTATAGAGGCCAAGCAAGGGTGCAAATGCAAATCTGAGTTCTCAAAACCTTTTAGAGAAATCGCACCAAAAGGAACGATGTAGGAATCACGCGACTGATAATTGGATAAATTTACGGCGGATTGACATATCGAAAGATTCAGACGATAATTACGCATGTCAAATCGCGCCAACTTAGGGAATAGAGCCTACTATTCTAGACTAAGTTTTAGCGGTAACACTTATTCCAAGAATTGGATTGACTTGAGAAGAATGAGATTAGGTCAACCAAAATCGATACATCTCTGGTCGATCGGATGAGGAAGATCAGCTGAGCTTAAAACTCCAACAAATCAGATACATCAGTCTATGGGAAAAACAGAAATATCAGTTGAAGGGGGAACTTCAACTGATCAAGGAGGATCAGAAGGGAAATCAGACATATTCAAGGAAAGATCAGTTGAGCTTGGAACTTCATGAGATCGGATGCAAGTGAAGAAGATCACTAAAAAGGATCGGTTGGGAAATTTTAAGGCTTAGGCGAGAATACTAAGATCAACAAGTGAAATCAACATGGACAAGTGGTATTGGTCGATTACAATATCGACCAACCAGATCGCCTTTTTTTTCTCTTGTTCTTTGCTTATTTATCGGATCTTATCGATATTATTTTTTTCATTGTACCCATTATCCTTGTGACGTATTCCCCGCAAATCATTTAATGCGGGACGTAGGGAACATGTATTAACCGCTATTAAATGTGCTTTTAAATCCAAAAGGTTTTTAAATGACGTGCTTTTTTCGACCTACGATCAAAAACCGCTTAATCTGGGGCGTTTAATCTTTTCAAACGGTTGATCTTCCAAATCGTGTCTTCTCTTTCCCTCCCCATCTTTATAAAGTTCATCAAAAACCATACCAGAGTTTTCCATTTCACAAACTTGCGATTTATTCTCTGAAAACTCCAGATTACTTCTCTCAGATTCAAAGTGTTTTCCTAAGTTTCAAAATCATCCTTCCGAAAAATAGAATCTGGTAATTTATGTTTATTTGATGTAGCTTTTTAAAATCCATTGATCTTAAGTGTTTCTATCCTGAGTTATGCTTTATTGTTGCTGAGTCTCCGCTTGTGTGATATTCTTTGTATTAATGCACAACATTTTTTAACCGAATCTATCTTATCTGTAGATGATCACTCACGGTATGGGCAAAATAATGTGCAACTATACGGAACTGGCAACAAAGATTGTGGATGATAAGTTAAATGCAATTCAATATCACTCGGGATCCGAAATCCATGGAGGTCGAGCAAATTCTTCAAAAGGTGCCTTGAGAAATTTTTTATACGCTCATTGCAATCCGGTGATGCAAAGATGAAGCACTAGAATTCCTAAGGAATTTAAGAGTGGATACGGATGCTCCAGGAGATGAACTACTTTCGATAGTCACCGGCGAAGAAATCAGACTGACGAATGATGATATAACCCGTCTGTTCAGCCTACCAAAAGGACGGATCTCGCCTGCTCATTACAGGGAGAACGAAGATGAGCTGATCAGAAAAGAGCTCTTCAGAGAGGCTGACAAACATCATACTTCAGGTTTCGTCAGGCCAATGCTCAAGAGGAAATACCGATTGTTGTTTGACATATTGTCAAAAACAATTATGGGTATCAGATTGACCCGAGATCTTTATTACATCCGTCAAAGCTATGCAAAGATGGTCGCAATAATTGATGAAGCCAAGAACATCAATTGGCATGGGTTTCTGAAGGCCAACATGAGAAATTTGGAGTTGATGAATGGAGGCAGGTATATCTGAAGAAGAAGATCAGCAATCTCAACAAAGTTGCAGTTATCCTTCAAGATAAAATGCCAAAGGCCAAATGGGAACAGAATGGACTGAAGTCCTATAAGGCTTTTCTCACAGCCACTTCAGTCATCTTTGGGCCACCAGACGATGATATGCGGCCAACCCCCCCAAAGTCAAAGAAAGGAAAAGGCAAGAAGGCAACTTCTTCTGCACCAGATGCAGGCGAATCAGCTCAAGCTGGTGAAGGACCCCCAGAAGGCCCACCAGATGCCCCCAAGAAGAAGAAAAGAAAGCTGGTGAAGGCCCAGGAGAAGAGGCCGAAGAAGGCGAAGCAAGCCCCCATGACTCTGATGCTAGAGGATGAGTCAGATGAAGAAGGAGCTCCAGAACAGTCTGTTGCACCACAAAAATCAGGTGAAGCATCAGACAGGCAGGCTTCTCAAGCTGAGAGCTCGCCAGATCATTATGAGGAAGAAGCACAAGCCGAACGATCTCCTTCTCCTCCATCCACAGCTGAATCACCACTCAGACTAACAGCTGCTGAGCATGTCTCTCCTATTCCTCCACCGCCCATGAATCCGTAAAGCTGATCGGTTCGCGAACCGTAAAGCTTACCCGATGTGGAACTGTAAGCACTGCTTCCACAAAGAACCTCTGCAGTTGAACCGATCAGCCAACTTCCACCTACTCAAGCACAACCAGAACCTTCCACATCTCATCAAACTGAATCTGGACAGACAATTCCTGAGTCCAGATCAACAAAGATCATAACTGGGAAATTGATCAGAATGCGAATCGAAAGAGAAATTGATGAGTTGTATCCAGAACTGGTCGCCCAACCTGCCATAAGAGAAGAAGTCATGGAGATCCTCACCTGGAGAGATCTTCGATTAAAAAGCTTCTCAGACTTCATAATAATTATTGAACAGATGGGCGGTGCGGATGAGTTTGCAGACTTCGATTTCGACATGAGGAAATCTGCTAGAGTGGGATCACCAGCTGAGCTGATATCTGCTAAATCTATCAAAGCTCTGATCCACAAGAAGCTAGGGTTGCCGGAACAGAAGAACGGAAATCAGCGACAAGGCTCTCAAGCAGATGCCATCATGAAGGATCTGAGGAGAGCCGCCGATGATAGTGGAGCTGGTCTTTGCAGTTCATGACCAACCACTTTGGAGGCACAAACAATCGAATCCGGATCAAGTGACACTCAACATTCCAACATCACACGTCAATACTGATCAACTTCAGGAGATCAAATCTTGTCTCAAAGATCTCCTGAAAGAAGAAGTTGAGGGACTGATAGCTGATCAAAGGCAGATTGCCATCAAGGAAATAAAAGATGAAAGGGAAATGGCTATTTCCCAGATTGGGGCAATCAAAGATCAGTTCTCCCAAACTGTGTCCACTGCGTCAGCTGAACTGATAAAGACCGTTGATGCCAAACTGACTCAGGTGGAACAACAACAAGTTTTTTTTCGATGCTCAGCGACAAGCTAGAATTGAGAAGAGAAACTTGATAAACCGATTAAAACACTCTCTCATCGCCATGGAATTGCCAAGATCGAACCGATATCGAAGATTCAAGAGCTAACTACTCAAACTTCAGCGATCATCGCTGCAGATCTCAACAAGGCGATCATGATCAACTTTGGTTTCTCGACCTCCCACCTCACTACTCTTTTTGATCAAACCAAAAAGGGGAAGGGAGAATGAGAAACCAATCGACACAAACAAAAGTGAGGGACATCACAAACTCCTGACCGAGAGAGTCACAAGAAAAAATAACCAGATACGATCTGAGCCGAGATAAGATCTTTGGTGAAAAAGATGTCCAAAGAGCGAGATAGCGAAGTCGGAAAAGTCAAGAAGAAAGAAAGGCGGAACAAAATGGCAGAGGCGTAAAATCAACAAGAAATTCGGGACGAGAGTGAAGAAAGGAAGAATTTGGAAAATCCGTGCGGAACCTAAGCCGCCAAACAAGAGTTGATGAGATCATCCCAAAAACTGCTGCGCATGCTAAGAAATTTGAGGAATGGAATAAGATCAGGAGTGAATGGCTTCTGGATGCCTTTGTTCTTGATCTTGTCCCACAAGAAGAATCTCCTGATGAAGAATTCCTCAACTGGTTACAAAATAAATACCCGGATTTTCTGAAGTATCTGGAAAATGAGGCCAAGCTTATCAATGCAAAAATAACTCGCCAAGAGTATGATCTGATGGAATACTCGAAGAAGAAGACGGATGGCTCATTTGATGATGGCATTTCAAAGATTCTATTTTGACATCCCGCACGTAACGCAAATAAGCGATCCTTAGCGCATGATGATGTCAAATGGAAACTTTATCAAGATTTTCAACGTTCCTCAAGATCAAAGAGAGATGCGAAGGATACAAGCCTAAAGAGTGAAGAATCCAGAAGACTACTCGGGGATCACCGCCTTATTTTCAAACTTTTACGATGTAACATGTAATCATCATTCTTTAATAAGAAAAGTTTATTTTCTGATCCTAAGACAAAGTCTCATTGTCTTCTGATTATATGCTCTTAACTGTTCTATTTTTTTTATCAACTGTTTTGGTTTCTCAAAGTGTTTTGGTTTCATCAAAAAGGGGGAAATTGTTGGGAAATTTATAGTTTTGATGAAAGTTCCAAAAACACATGTAATAGGACCGATCGGACACATTACCGACCGATGTTTATATTACCCGCTATAGGAGAAGCGATTGATAATTCTTGTATAGAACAACCGATGTAATAGATAGGTCACATATTGAGGGGGAACTCAATATGTATAGGTCAGATCTGAAGACTCAAAGAACAGCTGATATCCGACAGGCCATAATGCTAGAGAAGAACAGAAGATCAGATTGATCTGATCTAGTCAGATATCTCAGCTGAAGTCATGAAGCTCAAACTCAGAATACTTGAAGATCAGATGACTTCCAGAAGATCAGACCAGAAGACCTACATCGGTAAAGTGCGCTAGTTGAAGCTAAGTCAACCAAAGACGCGAAGACTCCATCGGTAGATCGATCGATTCGGTCGATCGGTCGACTCACCGGTGAAATTTGATGTTTCACCTAATCATACGTCGATGATCTGAACAAGAAGAATGTCAAGCTTAGTTGGAAGAACATCAATGAAAAGTGAGTCTGCTATCCAATAAGAACAAGACACGTATGATTGGAGCCGGTAATTATGGATTTGATGCTACCTCTCAGAACTTGGCTACAAAGTACAAATTCACGCTTTTCGGCCATCTTGTTCTCGGCTCGTCACATCAAGCACGCAAGTCTACCAAATATAGCCTGAAATTCAAATTGCTCTCCAACGGCTCTTTGATTTCAAGGTCTATATATATGGGATTACACTTTAGAGTGAAATAACTAAATTTGAACAATCAAGAAGCTCAAGCTAATTTGATTTCCGCACAAGAACACGATCAAGAAGATTATTTTTATTAAGTGTTCATCCCATAAGTTCTTAGCATAGAAATCTTTTCATCTAGGCTGCTAAAGTCGCTTATCGCAAGAAAAGATTTCATAGTTGGAACAAAACAATCTTACCCAAACCCCAAGTTAGGTTAAGTTGTTTAGCAAGATTTCGAGACTAGGGTTTCTAGTTACGATCTGCAGGATCGGTTGAGTGTGAACTCTTTAAACATCTAGTCGGTGTCTTTGTGTTGGACTAACACATAAAACTAAGTTCGAGTTGGTTAAGTAGGTGCCCCTTGTGATAGGGAAGAGTGGGACGTAGGATTGGTTTGTCGAACCACTATAAATCTTGTGTGCCTCTCTCTTGCTTTGATTAATGCCACACAATCGCACACAACCTTAAAAAAAGCATACACATTCCAAGTTGAGATCACCTAGCACCAAGCTTCGATCGATCATATTTGACACTTGATCAATTGATTAAAAGACTAACTTTGGAATCGATTTATCAAAACTGGTTTTTCACACGGGTAAAACTTAAGCTTCCAAGACACATCGGTTAAACCGATAGTTACCGAACCGACCGCTTCAGCGATCAAGAAGTTGGTTATCACCCAAACCGATTCACTCAAGACTCGATCAAAGCTAATCGCCTCACACCGACCGCACAAAAGTTTTTGAAGTCTATTCACCCCTCCCCTCTAGACTTACGCCCTCACTAAACCCGTTCGGGACTCGCAAGTGGTATCAGGCGGTTGGTTTCTCTGAGACTAATCGACTTCGTGTATCATCGATTCTTGAGGAAGAATCTTTGTGGTCAATCGAACCGATCCCCGAAAAACCGCTTTTAAAACTCATTCATTTTCCAAAATCACTCAAAGATGGATAACACCTCGGGAATGTATCATGATCTGCGAAGTTCTCAATCGATGAGTATGCAGATTGGGCCATATATATGTCCAACCATCTAGGCTCGATTAGTGGCGGAATGATGGAAGTCATCGAAAGAGGACCCATCATCATTTATTATGACAACCCCGGCATCGGAGGAGATCCGGACTTTGCCCGGGAAGTCTTGTGCGAAAAAGCCCGGCCTTGATGGATGCGAGAGGAAAGGAAGCGCATACTCTGAGATACTATTGCAAGGCATATTATCATGAAAACAATGGATAAGGTCACCAAAGAAAAGATTAAGTATCTCAAATCGCAAAAGCAATGTGGGATACTCCGCTAAAAATATGCGAGGAAATGAGCGGATAAAAGACAACCGTCATGTACAAGCGGCGGTAAAGTTCGAAAAATCAAGATCTTCGCTAAACGAAACCATCAACGAACTCGATGGAAGAATTACAATGTCTATAAACAAAGCGAGAACTTGGTAGAGAGATGTCTGATAAAGATATCAACTACAAAATCCTAAGGTTTCTCACCAAGAAGTGGGATATGAAGGTCACGGTAATCAAGGATTGCCAAGACATTTCAAAAATGAAGCCAAGTAGCTTGTTCTTGAGCCTTAAAGCTCACCCGATTCGATTTGATTGAGAGAGGATGTTCGATGATGATGAGGTGCCCGCTGAAGCCTCAACTTCAAAATCAGTTGCTTTTAAGGCAACCAGCAGCAGAACGAAGGCCAACAAACCTGTTGGGAATATAATGAGTCGGGCAGAACAGATCGCTCTGCTTACCAGAAAGCTTGAGAAGTCAAACGTCCAACTTGGTAAGTATCGAAGATTTTATAAGGACTATCAACATAGCCGAGGGAGAGATAGGAGATCAGCCAACAGATCTCCAGAAAGAATCAGATCTGATGATCAGACAATCAATGGAGATGTGTTTGCTTTTGTCATGGAGGCAAGGATTGAGAGCCATTTGATAGGCTAATTTGCTATCAGTGTAAATGTTGGTAGGAATTTGGACAGGAACATGAAGATCTTTCAATATGTAGAGTATCCACTGCACCTCACAAGTTGTAGTGGCCATTGCTCTGTATTCTGCTTTTGCAGAGGACCTACTGACTGTATTTTGCTTCTTGGACTTCCAAGAAATGAGGGAGTTGCCCAGATAGATTGTGTAACCTGTAATGCTTTTTCTAGTTTCTACACATCTAGCCCAATCACTGTCAGTATAAGAATGAAGTTTGAAATCATTTAAGCTGGAATAAAAGATACCCAAACCTGGAGTGCCCTTCAAGTATCTCAGAACTCTATGAACAACAGACATATGTTCTTTGGAAGGATTGCTCATGAATTGAGGTAGTGATTGAACAGCATAAGAGATATCTGGCCTGGTCACTGTCAAATAGAGTAATTTTCCCACAATTTTCCTATAAAGTTTGGGATCAGTTATGTTGTTTGCATCAGCCTGTACCAATTGTAATTTGGAATCCATAGGGGTGTTACAAGGTTTGCTACCTAAGTAGCCAAAATCAGTAAGAAGATCTAGTGTGTACTTTCTTTGACACAAAGTTAAACCTTTTTCTGACCTTGCTACCTCAATACCAAGCATATATTTCAAAACACCTAGATCTTTAATGGTAAACTTGTTATGGAGAAAAATTTTGACATGCTGTATTTCTTCCATAGAATCACCAGAAACAATTAGATCATCCACATAACAAACAATAACAGTGACTGAAATATCAGTGTGTTTTGTAAATAGAGAATTGTCAGCTTCAGACTGCACATAACCAAGTTCAAACAAAGATTCAGAAAGCTTTGTAAACCACTGTTTTGAAGCTTGTTTAAGACCATATAGACTCTTATTCAGTTTACAAACCCTTGTATCTGATTCACTACAATAGCCAGGTGGTGCAATCATATAAATTTCCTCAGTCAAATCACCATGTAAAAAGGCATTGTTAACATCTAATTGATGAATGAACCAATTTTTAGCTATTGCAACAGAAAGTAATATTCTTACAGTTGTCGTTGTCACTTTAGTCACAGGACTAAAAGTGTCAAAGTAATCAATTCATTCTTGTTGTGTGTAGCCTTTAGCAACCAACCTTGCCTTATATCTTTCAATAGATCCATCTTGTTTGTATTTGATCTTATAAACCCATTTACAACCAATACAATCTCTATTTGGTGGCAATGGCACTAAAGTCCATGTGTTAGTCCTTTCTAGGGCATCTAACTCACTTCTCATAGCTTGCTGCCAATTAGGATTATCTTTAGCTTATTTAAAGCTTTTAGGTTCAATGTTTTGAGAGATGGATGCAGTAAAAAATTTATGCGAAGATGAAAGCCTAGCAGTAGATAGATAATCAGAGATATCATATTGCTTGCCACAAGAAATAATCATATTGGCCTCAGGGTTTTCAGGAACAAGAGACTGAGGCAAAGTAGTTTCATAAACCTAAGCAGGTTGAGACCTAGTTCTAGATGACTTTCTGAGAGTATCATCTAATATAGCCGGAGCATTATCAATTAGAATAGCAGGAGCAGGTTCAATAGCCTGTCTATGACTGAGATCAGGTTCAATAGCATGTCTATGATTGAGATCAGGTTCAATAGCCTGTCTATGACTGAGATCAGGTTCAATAGCCTGTCTATTATTGATCACAGGAAAAGAATCCACAGAATCAAGAAGAATTTCCTGATGCATAGAGTCAGATTCATGAATATCAGATGGAGGAACAACATGAGGCATAGAATCATCTAAAGAATCGGAATTTAAAAAAGAATCTTTGATAATCAAGTTTTGAATAAAGTTATGAGCCCCCTTTTTGTCAACATAAGGAAAGATATTTTCATAAAAAACCACATTTCTTGAAATAAAAATCTTCCCACTGTTCCAAAAGGATAGCCCAAAAACACACATTTAACAGCCCTAGGGTCAAACTTAGTTCTGTTTACAGACAATGTGTTAGCAAAACACAAGCATCCAAAGCTTTTAAGAAAAGAATAATCTGGTTGTTTGCCATATAATATCTCAAAAGGTGAAGCATTGTGAAGAACAACAGTAGGCATCCTATTGATCAAATATGCTGTAGTAAGAATGCATTCACTCCAATATAAAATGGGCAAGGATGACTGAAATAACAAAGCTCTAGCAACTTGCAACAAATGTTGGTGTTTTCTCTCAACCAATCCATTTTGTTGTGGTGTTTCCACGCAAGAGGTTTGGTGAATTATGCCTAATGAATGATAAAAATCATGTAATAAGAATTCACATCCATTGTCACTTCTCAAAACTTTTATTTTCTTATTAAACTGAGTAAGCACCATATTGTAAAAATTTTCCAAAGAAACTTTGACATCAGACTTGGCTTTTAACAAATAGATCCAAGTACACCTTGAATGGTCATCAACAATAGTGAGAAAATACTTAAAACCAGTATGTGAAATGGTAGAGAATGACCCCCATATATCACAATGTATTAGATCAAAACAAGCAAGAGATGAAGAAACACTAATAGGAAATGGTTTCTTTTTCTGTTTAGCAAGAGGGCAAATATTACAATTTTGAACATTAGAAGACTTTAAGCCCAAACCCTTTATTTGCAACATATTGAATGGAGACATGTGTCCTAGCCTAGAATGCCAAATGCTAAAAGTACCAGTATAGCTGCAGCTGAGTGTACAGAATGACCAACTCTAAGCAAGTACAAACCCCCATGCTGCTCAGCAGAACCAATCACCCTGTGGGTATGTTTGTCCTGCAAAACACAACTTGATGCCATAATACTAACTGTACAATTTGAATACCTAGCCAAATGACTTATAGATAACAAATTAAAAGCAAAGTCAGGAACATACAATACATTGTACAATGTTAAATGCTCATTAAGAACCACTGTCCCCATATGTGTTGCTGTAGAAATAACATTATTAGGCAAACTTATTTTAATATTAGCAGAAGTTGGAGGTGTAGTAAAACATTCTAAACTAGACACCATATGATCAGTTGCTCCAGTATCTAATATCCATGTGAAAGATTTATCAAGAACAGAAGAATGAAAACAAGAAGTACCTCCCTATTTACCTGATGGAGCACTAGAAGAATCAGGATTAGCATGGGTAAAGACACCAGCAGCAGAATGCACAGCCTCAGTAGCAGGTTTTTGGGCTTGTTTAGGTAGGGACAAGAGTTGTTCAAGAAGCTCTTGTGTAATTAGGGGATTAGACCCTATGGCAGCTTTCTCTGGAGAAGAAACCAAAGCATTTGCAGACCTTTCTTTCCCTTTTTCACCCCTAGGACCCTTCCATCCAGGAGGATAGCCTATTAACTCAAAGCATCTATCCACAGAATGCCCAGTCCCATTACAATGAGAACACTTTAACCCCTTCTTTTTATCCTTATAAAACCTAGAGTTGTTAGCCAACATGGCCACAGAATCTGGTAAAACAGAATTGGGCAACAACAGAGACCTTTGAGACTCTTCTTGTAACAACAAGGCATACACCTTAGCTAAGGGAGGAAAAGGCTTATGCAGTAGAAATTGACTACGAATTGCAGCATATGACTCACTTAACCCAATCAGAAATTTCATGACACAATCCTGTTCTTGAGCAGCAGCATATTGCTGAGGTAGATCACATACACATTTGACCATAATACCACAATTACAAGTAAACACAGCCTTATGACTAACATGCTCGTCCCACAAGTACTTAAATTCATTATAGTAGTTAACCAAAGATTTTGAACCTTGAGCAATGTTAGTTAAAGATTTTTCAAGCTGAAAAATCTTTGACAGATCAGAACACTCATAGCGAGCTATCAATTCATTCCAAACATCACGGACAGTTTGAAAGTACCTTAAGGTTTTCTTGATTTCAGGGGAAACCGAATTGAGCACCCACTGTAACACCAAATCATTCGCACGCACATACGCTGCATAAATCGCCCTATCTTCATCAGGATTGGGAATTGGAAGCGAACCATCCACCAGAGGAAGTTTGTTCTTCACACTCAAACCACGGGCTACCGATTGCCGCCACAAGATGAAATTCATACCATCAAGAGGCTCTAAGGCGATAGACATTACCGGATTATCGTTATGATGAAGAAAGTAAGGAGAAAGCGGATTAACCGTCGGGTCAAGCGAAATCACACTCGAACTCGAAGCATTCGCCATGAAAATCGACTAAGAATAGGAAGAATCGAGCAAAAAGGGAAACAAAATCGCAAAAAACGATACAAGAATCCTCAAGATTTCAACAAATGATGTTGAAATCCAAAATACCCAACTGAATTCTGAACCAAAAAACGATTCAGAAATAGAAAACAAGTGAGTGTAAAACTCAATCAAAACCACAAGCGGAAGCAAGGTATCGAAATGACATTACCAGTATAAAACTGATACCATATTAACAATCTAAAGAAGATTGGAATTTGAAGAAGAAGAATCTTGTATTGAAACACAATAACTGTTTTGGATACAAAGAGTGCAATGGAAATTCTAATCAGAAAAGATAAAGCTAACCTAATCTAAAAGGGATATTTATAGATTGAGAATTAACTAATTTTCCCTCTCTTAGCCTTCTTATTTACATAATATAAGAGAAGTAGCAACTTCATAAGTAAAGTAGCACTTTCACTCTTTAGACCCCTATTAATTTTATAATATATATTTTTCCCGAAATCACTAAATAGGAATATTTTTTGAATGTTAAAGTAGCATAGTGAATTCACTCTAGAACTTTTGTGAGGGGGAAGGGAGATGGTGAAAGAACAAGCAGGCTTGTTCTGTTTTAGGTTCAAAACTCCAACTTCAAATTTAGATCTGCAACGTTGAGCCCGATAAAAGGCTGTATGAAAGTTTTGGATTTTGAATTTCAATCTCTTCACGAACTGATGGTTAGTCAAAATCTTTGCTTTTATGGATGAATTTCACGCTCTGTGTTTGGAAGATTTGTGCCTTTTCCGCTCTCCCCTGTGACTGTTTATGCGATATTGGGTAATTATAAATTGCGTGTTAATATTTGATTGCAATTGATATTTTGGTGCAAAATTGTTATTTAGTGTATGAATTTTATGTAACTGGAATGTATTTGGGTTTTGGCAATTAAGAGGCTGTCTTGATTATCCTGCGTTTAGTGGAATATAAGAACTAGCATTGTTTAATATTGAATTTGGTCGATGCTTAAGACTTATAAGCTTGTTCTTATATATATTAGAATACCATAGTTATGACCTAAGACTTGATTTTGAGGAGATTTTGAATATTTTGAATAAACTTGTTCTTATATATATTAGCTTTTTTCAGCTGATGTTTCCAATAGCATCAACAAGGTTAATAGTTGTAAAGTATGTTAACCCATATTTGTCAATTTATGTTTATCCAATATCTGCTAATGTGCCTTTTCCTGCCATGGGTTTTGCTAAAGTGAGTCTGTTTAAATTATGTTGTGCTTTTGGATGATTTATGCTGACTTCTACTCTCCATCTAATAATTAGTGGTTATTTGTCCTATTATTAGCTCTTAAACATCATATACCTCTTATACAGATAGCTCATCTAAACGCCTTCGAATGAGCATTAGAAAATAAGCTTTGCTAATTGCATCAATCAACAAGTGGATCTTTGCTGTTCTCAGTTTTCAGTATGAAATAGGCTTGATAATGCTCAAACATGGATTGCAAAGACCGAACACCACAAGGTTGTGTGATTGCATAATTCTGGCAAAGTGTAGTTTTTCGGTTCTTGCTTCTATTTAACTTTATCATATAATTCGATTGCACACTGTTTCTTCGAGTACCTTTACTTCTTTTTTAATTTGTAGATAATTCATATGTCGCAGATGAAATCGCTCGGATTGTCATTGAGTTCCTTGAGGTTGCCATTACATCTGTCATTTTCCTCAAAGGAGTATATCCAAATGGTAAAACTAAAATTCTGTAGCCAAAGATCCAGTGTTGTTAGTATTCCCGTTTCTTTAAAATGTCAAATTTTGTACCACAAAAACTTCTATGAACTTGGTTTACGGAAGTTTTTATGGTAAATTCAGTAATACTGTTTAATATACAAAATAATACTTTTTAGCATACGAACTATCAAGGTTTAGTGATTTTGAGAAGAACATAAAATCAAACACTTTTTAAAACGTGATACTTTGCATGCTAAACAATATCATTTTGTATACTAGGTAATAATACTTAAAAAAAGAAGAAGAAGGAATTCACATGAACTTTGTTACCTATCTTGTACTGGATATGTGAAAATGAAATTAATAACTGTAGGAGCTTTTGAGAGGCGGCGATACATGAATTTAGTGGTCCATAAAGCCAGACACCCTCAGCTACATGAATATATTCATTCTGCCGTTAATGGGCTCCAACCTTTCATTACCAAGGTGCTTCACCCCCCAACCCAATTATTACTTTTCATCCATTCTGATTTTATTGAGGTTTATTATTTAAAACAATGGTTCTGTGTTGCAACTAGGATTTGGTGGATAGAGTTGCTGTGATTTTCTTTGATGATGGTGATGTGCCTATTGAGAGACTTGTATTCAGGGTTAATGTGAATCAGTCGTATAACTCGAAGGTGGAACAAGCTGACCTGGAGTTCTCTCTTAGGCCTTTCTTGATTAAACTGCCCCTATCAGAACCTCTAACTAAGAATCTTCCTCGGAGTAAGGATCTACATCACTTTTCTTGAATTGCTAAATATGATCTTTGATTTCCTTTTCTTCTGCGAAATAACTTATTTCCTTTTCTTCTGGTTTATGTGGTTCCATTGTTAGTGTTTTGCTATGATCATAAAATACTTGGGGACAAAAAAGGTTGTTGGTTGAGGAATAGTAATTGAAGAGAAATGGTTATAGGAGGAGAGATAGTTAATCAAAATATGTTTAATGATTAACTTCTTTTGAGTCTCATTACCTCATACGTAGTATGATGAAAGTGAATTCATCATCTTTTATTCTCAATAACCAGTTTTACCATGCAATCGGTTTATATTTTGTGTGTAATTTTGAACAGCATTAGTTGTTTCAGTAAAGGGTATTAGTTTGATAGTATTGGTTGTTTCGTTAAAAGGTAATACCATATCCATTGAAGAAACTGGTTTACACAATTACGGTGGTTATGAGTTGGTCTTGTGTAAAATTCATAATCACCACGCCACAATTACTTATCTCCTTTCCTATTACCATTCCCATTGAAGAATTTTGAACCAAACGCCTCCTAAATGGCTAAACCTGCGAATAACGTTTAAATACTGAGTCTCAAAAACCCATTAAGCTGTTTACAGATTGCAGGTGGGAAATAACCGCTTACTTCCGTTCTCTGCCTCAATCTGGCACCAGCAAAGACGCAGAAATGTGGATCCCGTCAGATGCAAAGCAGTGGCAGCAACCTCCAGTGATTAAGCCGATCAAGTCCATGATCAGCAAACCTCTCGGTTTGCAGTTGTATACCGAGCACCCTTGTCCATCTTCTCCAAAGAACTAAAAGCTACAACATCTGGTGGACCTAATATCTATTATCTTTAATATAGCATGAACATGTCTGTATAAATAGACATAAATATTGTTATGTGCGGAGTATGATTTTGCGTATGATGGCAATCGTGATTCATGAATAGGCTACCTCTTCCTATATGAATCGATGTTTCGTCAGGATGGCACGTTCGATCTACACTTGATTTAATGGTAGCTTTGTGTTCACTATAATGTATGACAAAATCTTGTGTGAGACGTGTCGTTAGAAATCTTTAATTAGATGTATTTTCACTCATTTACCCACTAATGCGTACCCATTAATTCTGCCCACTGGTCTTGTGTTATGCATACATGCATCTTAATATCAATCGTGTGGTTCATGTAGCACATTCTTAGAATCAAGCAGTATTTCATGAGGGATCATATTCAAGATTTTTTTTTTTTTTAACAGCCAAAAAGAATTTAACGCGTAATTTTAAATTTTCTTGATACTATTTTGAATGATAGTATTATTTTTTCTATGCCTCATTTAGTTACATTTGTACATATTTAGTAATCTAATTAAAAATATGACGTATAGTTCAAATATAATTTGTGCATGCATGATAGTAATTTTTATTGTAAAAAGATCATTATTTCAGGGTTAATTAAGGAGAAACAGAAAAGTAAAATAAAAATAAAAAAACGCCGTTGCCGGAGATCAAACCCGGGTAACCCGCGTGACAGGCACGCGGGAATACTCACCACGATACTACAACGACATATAATGTTGAATTTTTTATTTTGATTTGTATTTTAAGATAAAAAGGAATAAAGTAAAATTCGCCCACCGTGGGATTCGAACCCACGACCACAAGGTTAAGAGCCTTGCGCTCTACCAACTGAGCTAGACGGGCTTTCCTTTTCTCAAGCTAATCCAATTAAAAAAGATTAAAAATGGAAAATATCCAAGTAGAGGAAATTGCATAAAGTACCAAAAAATTCAATACTTTTCGAGATCAAACAAATTCAAAGATATTTCAAAAAAGTTTGAATAACATTGTGTTCGACTTGACTCATTTATCGCTCTAGTATAAAGTGTGAACTTTTCTTTGAGCTAATTAAATAAATGAGTAAGTAAGTGTATAAATTTTGAATAAGCGATGAGAACGGGTATATATGTCCTACTCTTGTAATCAATTAAATTATAATTTTTATATATAATATGGATAAATTTATGTATTTTTTTTGTCGGTTTATATATAAAAAATGGAGTAATAAATATCTAGATGTAAATGATTTTCATTCAATTTTTGTATTTTCTATCAAACACCACATGTTCTCTTTCTTGAGTAGGTCTTGTGTGAAAATTTTCACACATGAAAATATTAAATTTCGCAAGTCAGATCAGTAATTAAACCGTGTCCGTGTGAATTCTATACAGTAAGTCTTGGTAGCTCATTGGTAGATGCAGCTTCACCAGACATTTTTATTGCGGGTTCGGTTCCCCTCGGCAGCGAGTAATTTTTTTTTTTAAATTCACGAATCATAATAAATTTTAATAAGTGACCGTATAAGCTATGTACCATAAGCTTTTATGGCTCAATGGAGCACGTCCGTATGAATTCTATAAAGTAAGTCTTGGTAGCCCAATGATAGATGCAACTTCATTAGGCATTTTTTATCGCGGGTTCAATTCCCCTCGGCAGTGAGTAATTTTTTTTTTTTTTAATTCACGAATCATAATGAATTTTAATAAGTGACCTTATAAGCTATGTACCATAAGCCTTTATGGCTCAATGGAAGATAGCTGCTCCTTTAGGGTTTTTGCCATAGGTTATAAGTGACCGTATAAGCTATGTACCATATGCCTTTATGGCTCAATGGAAGATAACTGCTCCTTCATGGCTTTTGCCATGGGTTCGATTCCCAGGAGTGCCAGTTAAATTATTTCTTTATATTTTTTTTTCTGTAAATCAAAAAATTAAAAAATTAGCTCTTCTTTGGAGTTGAACCCTAGTCACAAAAATAATTTAGAAGTAGACTTACCACTATAATACATTAAATATTTATTAAATAATTTTTTTATTAATTTTTTTTTGAAATGTTTTATTAATTTATTTAGCTTCGATATGTAGTTATGAAGGATACATATAAAATTAATGTTGTATTACATACAAAACATACCAGTATTACTCGTAAAAGTGTAAAGTATTACATGCGAAACGAAACAATATTACATGTAAAATTATAAAGTATTACATCCAAAATAAGAAAAAAATAAAAAATTTAAAGTGTATTAAATGAATAACTGAAGCAATATTAAAATTCATAATCAACAATCAATAATGTCTTCGACTTTTATTTTAAATAAGAAATTGAAGCAGTATTACAAGCAAAACTATAACAGTATTACAAATAAAACATAACAATATTACAAACAAAACATAACAGTATTACATGCAAAAAACATAACAGTAGAAAAATTAAGATAAGTTATGAGGTTATCTAATCAAAACTGAACTATATTAGATGCAAAACATAGCAATATTACGTTAAAAAATAATTTTAAATGCAATATACGTACAATTTATAAATAAAAATAATAATAAAAAAATATTTCCTTATATACTTGAGTCAACTTAATAACTAATTAACTTTATTTTTCATTTATCAATCAATTGTGAATATAATTTACAATTAATTAAAATGTATATACTTAATTAAAAAGGTTAAACACGATTTATTGTTTAAAAAGTCTCAATTTTAAAATATTTAATGAATTGCAGTATAGTGGTAAGGAGTCTTCCCTCTTACAAAGACTTAAATACGACCCATATATATAAAACCTTTAATATATAAAAAAGAATTATATTTATAATGTAAGTAGCTGTAGATGAGTTGTCATTCTCTTTTCTTATCATTCCAAAGACCTAGGTTCGATTCTTGTGAGTTGTGGTCTTTTGCCCATTTTTTTAAAATAAGTTGTTGGTGAGCAGTGGTTCAACTTGACCACCTGCTTTGTTTACTAAAGTCTTATTTGCTAATATACTTGTGGTCTATCTGAACAGATCTTATTTTGCTGAATTCTTAAAAAACTCAGATAAAATGTCTTCTAAGAAACTTCCCATGTTCTCAGTAGAGAACTATGATTTATGGAGACTGAGAATGCAGGCTCACCTGTATTCCAAACATGAACGTATGTGGAGAGTGGTCTCTGAAAGGTCATTCCAATTTACTGTGGTGAATCCCAGAGGAACAGAAAATGAGAGAAATGATCCCAGAACAGAATTTCCTAAGTCTGATGACCAACTTACTCTTGAGGAGAGGAAGTTAGTCAATCTAAACTATATTGCTAAAGACACACTATACAGTACAATTGATGATGGTGTGATGGGAATGATTTCTCCAGAATATCTTGCAAAAGAAATTTGGGATACACTATCGTGAATGTGCAAGGCACGAGATCATATCAAGGAAAACAAACTTTTCGGTTGCAATTGGAAAGTTTGATAGTTTTGAAATGGAAGATGGTGAATCTATAGACAAATTGGAAGTCGATTCACTAAAGATTATGAATGATCCGAATGCACTTGGAAAGAGATATCCACAGAGAGAAGTGGCATTGAAAATTCTTAGAGGTCTTTCTAAGAAATGTGATATTCATCTTTGTGGTGATTGAAAACACCAAAAACATTGATTCAATGCCATATCAACAAGTCTTCTCCGAAATTTGAAGGCCTATGAGTTTGTAATTGATAAGAAATCTAAAAAAGGTCGACAAAGAAAGATGATTCATCATCTAGTAAAAATGTGGCTTTTCAAAGCCAAGGATAAAACCTCAGAAAACTAGAGAGTTCGAGAACTCCTTGCTAAGAATCGGGATGAGCTTGAGGATAAGCTAAAGATCGATGGCAAGGAGGTTTGAAAGACTTAATAGTCGATATGGAAAATACAAAAACTATTACGGGAATCACAGTACCGTAAGAAAGCCGAGGACAAATCAACCGAGAAGAAGAAGGACACGAAAAGTCAAGGATCTTCATCCAAAAGGAAGGACTCCAAGTCCAAAGAAGAAAGTGATCGGGATGATGATGCCAACAGATGCTACAATTTAAAAAGAAAGGTCACTTCCAAAGATGATTGTCCCGACCGAAAAGCTAAGGAGAGAAGAGAAAGACAAGCTAAAAGAGACAAGAAGTTCTCTAGCAAAAAGGCCATGGTTGCGAGAAGAAGAACATTCTCGAGGAAGGATCCAACTCTTGGATGAAATATTCTCGACAAAGTGAAAGTGATGATCTCGCCTAATGGTCATTGAGGAGGTAAACTCTTCTTTTTCTGTTGTTGCTCCTACACTAGCACAAGAGTTGTCAAGTTCAATCAGAAACAAATATCATTTTGACCGATGGATTCTTTTGAGAATCTGATGAAGGCCTATGCTATTTTACAAGAACTGCTAAATGAAACTCAAGAGCAGAATAAGGAACTGAAGACTGAAAATCTTAAATGGAAAGACTCTAGCAATACTTAAATCACTTCTCAATTAATGGGAGCTACTGATGAACTGGATGTTCTGAAAGTACAACTCTCAGAAAAAGAGAAGTTGATAGTGACCCTGAATGAAAAGCTAGAGAAATCCGCTGAAGAGATTCAGCTGATCAGAACCAAGTTCAATGATCTCTCTGAGAAGCATGAGACTCTACAGAACTGTGAGGATAGTGCACAAAAGAAGCTAACTCTATTGAATACTGCATCTAAAGTAATAGATGAAATTCAGAGTTATCAGAGACCTGCCACTATAAAATCTGGATTGGGATACATTCGGGGGAACCTCACAAGGTCATCCGAATGTTTGATCAAGTAGCAAGAAGACAATCTTTGTTAAACCAGTGGCACCTACACTTCAAACTAAAGAAATGCCCAAGGTGTTAGACAAGGAAAAAGGACCTATAGTTCCAGTAAAACTGAACGATCAGGTAAGAAAGCCCAAACCTCAGGTGAAGGCTAGAAAACCTGAGCACTCAGTAAGAAAATTTCAGGCAAGTACTTGAAGCCAAAGTTAAGAATGCAAACTCGAAAGGATCTCCTTTGAACCATCGAGGAATCTTCGGAAGAGAAACACTCGCCAGAGACATTCTCAATCGAAGAGACCAAGTCCTCAAGATCTTGAAAGACCCAAATTTCAAGACAGCAACCTGAACCCCCACTTGCCTAAGGGTAAAGGTTACCCAACCCGAAGTCAAACAAAGATTCGGACGGCAAGACAGAAGCCAAAGCAAATGAACAAAAGCACTGCACAAAGAAAAACTCTAAGGCTCATGTTCATGCCAAGGCTAGCACTCATACACAGGACACTGCTAAGGCACCCAGAGTAGTAAATATGTATGTAGATGTTTATGGAAGACAGATCAGCCACTCTAAAGTGATTAGAGTTGTCAGGCAGATTTGGATTCCGAAAGGTACAGCTAACCTTGTAGGACCCTACACAAATTGGGTACCTAAGAATTGATCTGTTTTTCAGGAGGAAAACAAGGGCACTGAGCTGATTGAAGATCACATAGCACTAATGAGTAGAGATGAAATGGCCCCTGCTGTATGGTATCTTGACAGTGGATGCTCAAGACATATGACAGGATTCAAGAAGATACTCAGTGACTATGTTGAACAAAGAGGCCCTCAGATCACATTTGGAGATAACTCCAAGGGACAGACTGAAGGATATGGAACTTTGGAAATCGACTCAGTTCATATCCATGGTGTTTCATATGTATCTGGATTGAAGCATAATCTGCTTTCAATAAGCCAATTCTGTGATAAGGGTTTTAATGTTGAGTTCTCTAAGAACTTATGTTATGTGAAAGATGATATTTCACATAAAATATTACTGACTGGTACAAGAAAAGGAAATGTGTATCTTCTTCGATTGGAGTTCAATTCCTAAAGATACATGTTTGGTTGCAAAAAGTTCCTGAGACACCAAGTTGGTTATGGCATAAAAGAATGAATCACCTGAATTTCAAAACCCTGAATAAACTTGCAAGATTAGCTCTTGTGAGAGGGTTGCCAAATGAAGTGTTCAGTAAGGAACATGTTTGTGATGCGTGCCAAAAAGGAAAACAAGTTAAAGCATCATTTAAAAGCAAAGTAGATGTTTCTACTGAGAGAATACTTCAGTTGTTACATATGGATCTTTTTGGTCCAGTAACACCAGTAAGCACTAATGGCAGGAAATATACACTCGTAGTAGTTGATGACTACTCAAGATATACTTGGGTCATATTCTTACTCAGTAAGAAGGAGACTCAGATAAAGCTGCTTGAATTACTGAAAAGGCTCAGTATTGAGAAAAATCGAGTGTGGTCAAAATCGATCGACAAAGGAACCGAATTTATAAACCATATTATATATCGATTATTGTGCAAAGAAATGGAATTACTCATGAAACATCACCGCAAGGACCCTCAACAAAATGGTGTTCTTTGAAAGAAGGAACATGACTCTAAAAGAAGAAGGCTGAAGGACAATGATAACGGGTTAATATTCCTAAAAGATTTTTTGAAATTCATCAACACTGCATGCTATTCTCAAAACAGATCCATGCTGACTAAGAGTCAAGGCAAAACACCCTACGAGCTTTGGAATGAAAGGAAGCCTCTTGTTTCTTTCTTTCGTGTGTTTGGTTGCAAGTGTTTCATACACAATAATGGTAAAGATCAGTTGAAAACATTTGATAGCAAAGCTGATGAAGGAATATTCTTAGGATATTCTGAAGTCAGTAAAGCTTTCAGAGTTTACAACTGTAGGACTCTTATTGTGGAGGAAACACCTCATGTTGTTTTTGATGAATCTACTTGTGTTCAGAAGAAACAGGATCATGATGCAGAAGAACTGACCAAGAGGATCACCAGATTAAGCCTGAAAAAGAATGACAAATCATCCACTGAACCTAAAAATAAGAAGTCAGTCACTTTCTATGATTGGAGTGACTCAGACTCAGATAAAGAAGTTCAGGATGGAACTCAGGATGGTGAGACTCAGGAAAGCCAACACACCAAAGGTGACCCGATCCGAGCAGACACACGATTCGGACTCGGGTATGTGATGCCAATGAAGATGTGGTCACAGCTGAGGTAAATTCTGAATTTATCAACCAAAAGGGAACAAATGTCTCTGACAATGTTCTGAATAGAATTTTCCCTGAGGAAGATGATTCCCTTTCTCATTTTCTGTGTTTCCCTGAGTTTATTGAACTAACTGAACCTAACATTTCAAATGTTGAGGATACTATTGAAGGGGGAACATCTAGAAGAAGATGGTTAGATAGTCATCCTACAAGTCAAATTGTGGGTGATCTAACTGAAGGTGTCAAAACAAGAAGGTTCCATGGTGAGAGTCCACTATTCTGTTGCTTCCTATCAGAGAAAGAGCCTCTTCGAGATTGAAGAAGCTCTACAAGATTCTCATTGGATTCTTTGCTATGCAAGATGAATTTGAATCAATTCTCAAGGAATGAAGTATGGGAGCTAGTGGATGGATGAACTGAAAAAGGCACAATGTTATCGTAACCAAGTGGGTATTTAAGAATAAAAGAGATGAGAACAACAACATTGTAAGAAACATGGCAAATTTAGTTGCACAAGGTTATTCCCAAGAAGAAGGCTTGGATTATGATGAAACCTTTTTGTTTGTTGCAAGACTAGAAGCCATCGATTGTTTCTTGCATATCTTTGCCCACATGAAGTTCACATACCTATCAAATGGATGTGAAGAGTGCATTTCGAAGCGGTGTGCTTAAAGAAGAGGTTTATGTGGAACAACCTCCGGTTTCGCACAGAATGACCAAGTTTAGAGGCTCGAAAAAGCCTTGTATGGTCTTAAGCAAGCACCAAGATCATGGTATGATACTCTTTCTCGTTTCTTCTTGACCACGGTTTTGTCAAAGGCGTTGATAGAACCTTGTTTAGGATAGAAGATGGGGAAGATATCTTACTAGTTCGGATATATGTTGATGACATCATTTTTGGATCCCCAAATCATCGGTTGTGTGAAAAGTTTTTACAATCGATGAAAGGCAAATTTGAGATGTCTATGATGGGGAGATGAATTTTTTCTAGGTCTTCAAGTGAAACAATCAAAGGAAGGAATCTTCATCAACCGTGCAAAGTACACCAGAGATCCGATTGCAAGTATGGTGTACAGATTGCAATGCAGTTAGGATTCCCATGAATACTAACTACAAGATGGATCCTGATCCTGAAGGTAAATCAGTAAGTCACACTGATTATAGAGGGATCATTGGATCATTGCTCTATCTCATGACAAGTAGGCCGGATATAACATTTCTTTGTTGGGATATGTGCAAGATACCAAGCTAATCTGAAAGGCTAGTCACATGGAGGTCGCCAAAAAGATCTTGAAGTATCTTAAGGGCACAATGAATAGAGGATTGTGGTATCCGGTGATGATAACCTTCAATTAACCGGGTTACTCGGGATCAGATGTCGATTATGGAGGTTGTAGAATTGACAGGAAGTCCACTACATGAACTTGTCAATTTCTTGGAAGTAAGTCGATATCTTGGTTTTCAAAAAAAATGGACATCAAGAGCAACCAAGACTATCCGGGTTTAATACATGGTCGCAGGAAGTCTTCAGGCTTTCAGATTCTTTGGCTCGGACAACAATTAAGGGATTATAAAGTTGTAGCCAATGAAGTACCCATATTTTGTGATAATAATAGTTTATTGCTATTTCACAAAATCCGGTATTGCACACCAGATGCTAGCATGTGGATATCAAACATCACTTCATCAGAGATCATGTCAAGAAAAAGGACATCAGGATGGAGAAAATTCATACTGATAAGCAGAGAGCTGAGATCTTGACTAAACCTTTGGCTGAATCAAGATTTTAGGAACTATCGGTTGAATTAGGGATGTTAGATCCGGTGTATCTGAGAAATCTGAATAATTGAAGGTTTTCGGATGCATGAAGTTTTCTCGATTTCTCCGAGAAACTCGGGATAAAATTGAAATCTTGAACCGAGTCTCTCGAAACTCGGGTATCTTTGAAGGTCAAGATTTTCAAGAGTATCTTGAACTCATTCAAGATTTCGAAGATCATAATCGACATTTTATCAAGGTCAATACTCAGTAAGACTAATAGAGGAAAATTAGTCTGAAGAAGTAATGACTCATGCGACTCATTTATTGCTTAAGTGAAACTCAGTAATCATTTGCAATAAATACAAAACACCTGAAGAATGTTTTTGGGCGGGACCTTTGAAATTCCAAAGAAGGTCAACAGTCATTAAATGCTCTGTTACATATAATAACCAATGAGGTTAAAATGGCGGCTTACTTTTCGGAAGATCGACTTTTCACATACCCGATTAATCGACGATTAATCTCAACCGTTGTTTTTCACCAAACCGGTACGATTTCCCACGATCTCACAATATATATTCCTTGAGAAGCCATTTCAAGCCATTTTTACAAACCCTCATTCCCAAAATCCTCTGCAAAATCAAAATTCCCTTTACCCAGAAAAGCTTCATCGCTCAAACCCTAAACCTCAAAAATTCCCAAAATGACTCCTACCATATTCGACAGATTGGCCGAAACAAATAAGCCATGGTATGAGTACGTGGTTTCTCTAGAGAGTACTTCAAACGCCAAGCATGAAGAAGAGGCACTCCATTTGATTCGTCTAGCAAAACTGACGAATCTAGTCGCGAACCGACCAGAGGCGGAGTATTCTCGCGAGGTAATAGAGTTCGTCGCTAATATGGAAATAGATGAGGATGATTGTATAGAGTCCAAGATTTATGTTTCGCATCTTGAGCATTCTTTGAAGTTTGTAGATTTTGTTCGAGAGTTGTATATTATTCCCAAGAATGTAAACGACGTTTTTAAGTTGTGCGATAGGGGAGATGATCCCTCTGTGTATATGTTAGGTCGAGAGCAAGAGTATCTTGATAGGATAGCTGAGAATCCTGTTAAGTTTGAGGCGACCTTACATAAGAGGCATTTGAAGCCTAAATACAGAGTATTGATGGATATAGTGAGCAAGTGTATAATGAGTTGATCTGGGAGCTTTGAGCAGATCAGCACTCCCAAACTCCGACTGATGGCGGCGATTGAGGACTCACCCACCAAGGATTTCAACTGGCTGAAGTATCTGATCAAGGTGGTGAGTGAGCAAGCCAAAGTCATAAAAAAGGAGGATGGCTCTATATCGATCAAAGGCAAGATCCTCCATGCCACCAAAATTGCCTTCATTTTGGAGATGTGCCGAGAGGAGGATGACATCTAGAGATGTTAAACGGGCCAGCCCTAACCCATTAGGGCCAGCCCTACAGGGCCACGTGCCTAAACGGGTTAGGGCCTTAGCGGTTCACTTTTAAACGGGCCATTAAGAGCCGTAACCTAACCCTAACCCTAGCGGGCCTCGGGCTAAACGGGCGGGCCACACCGTTTTTTATTTAAAATACAATCCAAATGCATATTAAATATATTACAACTATCACAAGTTCACAACTTAAGTACTTAACTATTACCATAAATAAGTCCAATAGATATTATAGAACAAAATAAGTCCAAAGCATAAAATCATACAAATTGAAAGTCTAACAAACAAATTAAAAGTTTAAAGTTGCATAAGGTACATGGGCTTCCACATGTACAAAAACAAAAGACTCATCATTCGACCCTTCCAACTTCCAACTCATCATCACTCTTCATCATTCGATCCTTCCTTGGACAAAGACTCATCATCATCAACTTCCAACTCATCATCTTCTTCTTCTAAAACATGCATAGAAAACATTTAGTTACTAATAAACACGTTTATTTAATTATATGAAAACGAAATATATATATATGAAATAATTAGAACATTACCAACATCAAATCCTTGTAGCCAACTACGAGTACAAATAAGAGCTTCCACGTGATGCCCAAGAAGTCTACTCCTATACTTGTTGAAAACACGAGCCCCAATGCTAAAAGCGGATTCAGAAGCGACGGTGGTGATTGGGATGCTAAGAATATCACAAGCCATAATTGATAATGTTGGATATCGGTGTTTATTAATTTTCCAATGCTCCAACACATTCAAATTTGGATAGAATTTCAATTCAAGAGGCGGATCATCCAAATACTGATCTAGTTCAGATTTTGTAATTTGGATATCACTTGTTTTACTTTGCCAGTCTTCCATAACCTTAATAAAATAATACAAATTAATAAGTGAAACATGCAATTAAGAACAATAAATAAATAATATATGAAGAAAAAACAATATATAAAGACTTACATAAAAAACAACCACTTTCTCTTTTCCCATTCCACCAAGTGTTGATGTAGTCCAATTTGATAAATTTGAAGAGCTTTCAGTAGAACTTCCACTTGGTTCATTCAAAGGCCCCGCTTTCACATAATCACTAAAAAGTGCTTGCAATTTACTTCTTATATGATCAACCTTTGCTTGAGCCGTATCACGATCAAGTTGAGAGTAATAATACTTGACCATTCCTAGTTTTCCTCGAGGGTCAAGCACAGCCCCAAATGCAAGCACAACACTATAGTCAGTCCAATACTTTTCAAATTTTGCTTGCATTCTCGTAGCCATATCCTTAATGACTTCGTCTTCACTCACCAAATTTGATTTCAAGAAACACTCTATCTTATATACTTGCATAAAATACAAGTTGGATGTGGGATAAGAAGAACCAGAAATCAAATTTGTGATCACAAAGAATGGACGCAAGAACCCACACATTTTGTCCGCCCTCTCCCACTCTTCATTCGTTGGAGCAAACGTAAACCCTCGATCATTCAATTGAAGCAAACCAAAAGCACGCTTATATCTAAGTGCACTTTCAAGCATAATGTAAGTAGAATTCCATCTAGTGCATACATCCATGCGTAAACCAATTTTAGTATCAATTCCACCAACTTGAATCACACAATCATTAAAACTTTTCATTCTTGCTTCCGAACTCTTGACATACTTAACACTTTGTCTGATCTTTTTCAAAGCATCATCAGCTACTTTCAAGCCTTCTTTAACGATAAGATTTAAAATGTGAGCACAACATCTCACATGAAAAAACTCACCATTGGATAAAAGACTATTTTGTAAACAAAGCATTTGTTTCAAGGTATCTTGCATATTATCATTGGCAGAAGCATTATCCAAAGTAAGAGAAAACACCTTTTTCTCAATTCCCCATTCTTTCAAACAATCAAACACTTTATTTGCCAATACAAATCCAGTATGTGGAGGCTCCAATCTACAGAAATTAAGTATCTTACTGTTCAACTTCCAATCACGATCTACAAAGTGAGCTGTCAAACTTATGAAACCCACACCCGTACAAGCAGTCCAACAATCAGAAGTTAAACAAATTCTCCCATAACAATCAATCATCAAACGTTTCAATTTATCCTTTTCAAGATTATACAACTTCAACACATCAGTAGTAGCTGTTAATCTACCATAACATTTGTATTCAGGATTCAAATACTTCAGCAATTCCCTAACCCATTTATAACCAACAAAGGAGAGTGGAAGATCATGTGAAACAATAATCTTACTAATCAATTCACGCACATGATTATGATCAATTTTCCTAGATCTTAATTTCCCTTCACCATCTAACATCAAACCAACATTTCCATCTTTTGCACTTTTCAAGCAATTTTTCAAATGACGGGTAAGAGTAGAAGTCCCATAATTTGAACCATTCCAAACATATTGAGTATTACACTTAGTGCATTTTACCTTGCCATTATCGAGTTTAACAAAATAATTCCAAGCTTCAGAAGTGGTGACTCTTGCTTTCTTTGCATCTTTTTCACTGACAGTAGCCTCTGTGGGAGTTGAATCCAAGATCTCTACACCATCATCAGTTGCTTGAGCTTGACTTTCAAAATCCATTGAATCTCCAAAATGAAAAACTGCAATTACACACATACATTGGGTCATTATAAAACTAAAGTGACTCTTTGATTAAATAAAACAGTCACCTATGTACATAATATCCATAATATCAATTGCATCCCCAAAATGAAATAAACAGAGCAATGCATCTGCTCTTGTTTTCCCCAATATTGTATTTATATTTCTTAGTACCCAAAAGTACAAATATTTCTCCCCTACCTGTTGCATAAAAAACCACATAACAAGCTTCGGAAAAGAAGCTTTACTGACATGTGTAGTATCAAGTATGCCACTTTAGGATTCCATATCCCAGCAGCACCAAATCAATGTTTGGCACTTCAGTAGCGACATAAACCACTTTCTTGTCCAAATTTTTTAGTAAAGGAAAATGAAGAAACCCTAGAAATCGAACGCAACAGACATTTGATTAACCTTCTTCATTTGATGAAAAATGTCCAAGCATGTGACTAAACTTCATTTGTTTACATAACCTTGAGCAAATACAAATCCTAGCTCAACATTGTATTCTAATTCATAGTCAAAACACCAGCATAATCGTTAGACCACAACAAATATGAGTAAAACTATAAAGTCATTAGGAAACTGTGCAGAGCAATAACAACAGGGAATCTCTTGAGCACTTATACGGTTACACTTCAATCGAAAAAGGATATAAAAACACAAAGACTAAAATAGAATATTAATAGCTGCCAAAATACGCACCTAATGTGAGATTAAGGGTTTTTACTACGGTCGTCTTTCACGAACTTCGATTCGGAGTATTAAAGTGGAGGAAAAACCGACCCTGTGTTGAACTCCTAATTGAAGTGAAACCCTAATCACGACTTTTGAGACCCTAATCTTTACAAGAAATTGAGACCGTGAGTTCCTCTGTAGAGCCAGAATTTTTTTCAAGAGGAAAATAGATGAAGAAGGGCTGGACGTCTGGTGGGCCGTGGGCCGTGTCTACGGGCTGGTCTGATGGATCATGGAATAAATAGATTTTAGTGGACTACTAATTCTTATACTTCATCCATTCTTAAAAAATTAATAATAATAATAAATAAATAAATATCAGGGCGACCACGAAGCCGCCACCGACCGATAAACGGCCAAACCCGACCCGATTCTGGGCAAAAAGCCGGTTTTAAACGGGCCATAGATACCTAAGCCCTAACCCTGGAAAAACCCCGGTTAGCCCGGCCCGGCCCGTTGGCCCGCGGCCCGTTTAACATCTCTAATGACATCTTTGCCAACTCCACTCCTTTCCCTAAGTCCAAAGTAATGTTCAAACCCATTGCTGCAAAGAGGACCATCAAAGGGAAGAAAGAGAAGAAAATGGAATCACCAAATTTCGCCGCTTGAAGAAACCCAACAAAACCGGGGGAAGGTTTTGTTGGAGGCCAAGAAAGAAAAAGGGTGAGAAATTGAAGATAAAAAACCCTCGCTCCAAAGCGCAAAGAGAATGGTGGTTCTCACCGATGATGAGGAGGAGAGTGAGACTGAGGAGATTGACTGAGAGCCAAACTGTTCAGAAATTGTCTTTACATATATTGGTTCAAGCTATCTCAAAGGCACAGGATCAAACCGAGGAGCAAGTCTTCTCTCGAGGTTCTTGAGACGCCGCTTAGTTTCGATAAGTTTTTCAAGAAATATTCCAAGGACCTCGGACCTCGAGAATGTTCGATTCACTCGAGGAAGTGACGGCTCGATCGACGCGAAGATGCTCGATTCTCGCGAGGAAGTGCCCACTCGGTTCTCAGAGCAAACCGAAAAATCCCATCGAGGAGGCGCCCACTCGGACCTTTAACCAAGTCAAACCCAGACCGAGGAGCAGCCCGCCTCAACCTCGAAATTTCTTTGAGCCTCAGAGCCGATGAATTTTGATGAGCTCCTGAGTGAATTATTGCTTGATCCCTCAACAGATCTTTCCACTGAACCTGAGAGCCCGATGCTCAAGAAAGGTGAAGCTGAAGAGACCGAATGGCGAAGCAAGGGGGAACGGTTCATCCTTGACCGCTACACCCGAAGCCGAGCTCATTCCTGCACCTCCAAGACATCTTCTTGATTGAGGTTAACGGTCTTCATCCTCAACCGACTCTTCCGTAAATGCTCAACATAGCTTCATTCAGAGTATTTAAGACTGGTGGAACGAGGAAACAACTTTTCTCACTGAATTCTCAGGATTCAGAAAAACTAAGCTCAGGATGAAAATCTCAGACTTTGATGAGCTAGTTAAGAGGAAAGTGGCTGAGAGGAGGAATGCTGAAGTTGGTGCACCGAGCTCCATAGACAAATCTCAGGATGGGAACCAACAAGGGGATGATGAGAGTCAATCTCAGAAGGAGAAAGACTCAACTGATGCTGATAAGGCTGCTGTCGAACATCCTCAGACTGAAGTTAGCCTTCAGGTAACTTTTGGCACTATTAACAATTATGCCAGGATTACTGAAGTACCTATCTTTAAATCTGTAATGTCTGATATGCAGACTGAGGCTCAGGTGATCACCCAAGCTCAGGGTGAAACCTCAGTTCAGATCAAGCTCGAGTTCGACCGAGACTCGGGATGAACAAATTCGAGAGACAAAAATCGAGATATGCTCCTGAGATTGTTCTCACCCCGGTGATGCAAAAGTTGGAGAAGGTTGAGCCAATCCTGACCAAAGTTGCTTAGATGGAGGAGGTATTGGCCAGCCAAACTCAGAAGATTGAAAGCTTGAGTTCTTCTTCTTCAGAACTGGTGCAACTTCAGAACTCTATGACAGAGAAGCTGACTTCCATGGAAGGAAAATTAGAAGAGAAGATGGAGGAGGTCAAGGCTGAGCTTAATGAAGAGCTGAAGCAAAGGCATCAGGAGCAGACTGAATCTCTAGAAGCTAAATTGGCAGAGAAGAATGAGATGCTGGTAAAGAATGCTGTTGAGGAAATGAGCTCAATGCTCATGGCCAAGATGACAGATATGTTCAAGGAAGCTCTCTCTAGCCAATTTGCTCATTTATCTGAAGAATTTTCAGTGGCGAAGAACCACCTTAGGAGGCTCGAGGAGGAGCAAGATCAGTTGGCAGGGGAGGTGCGTAGTGTCAGTAAAGAGCAATATCATATGGACACAGCACTCTCCAGGCTTCTACCAGAGTATGGATCCAAGAAGGGGAAAGACCCGTTGCTGATCTCAGGAAGTTATTGGATCAAACTCTGAAAGGCAAGACGATCAAAGAAGCTGAAAAGAAAATCATTGCCGAAGCCATGAAGGAAATCGAGGCCACTGAGAAACTGAAGTTTAAGAAGGTGGAGAAGCTAGTCTACACTCAGGTTTCAGGAGAAACAATGCAAGAAGTTGCTATAGAGAAACTGAGTGGTAGAGGAAGAATTGGTACAAGCCAAGCTGGTGCAGATTTGCCCATCAAGAGAAAAGTTGTGGCGATGGAAGAGCCTGAGGGCAAAAGAGCAAAGGCTTCTAAGCCAGTTCCGAGAAAGCTGATCCAGGATATTGAAGAATCTGTGGTTGAGCCACAGAAGAAGGTCTTCAATACAAGAAGTGCTCTGAAAACACTCCAAATTGAACAAGCAAAGAAAACTGCTGCTTCTATTTCTGGTGTGCCCATGATCAGAAAGAAGATGTAAGAAGAGCAGAAAAGAAGGATTGGTTTCAAAAGATTTGCAAGCAAGAGGAGAGGGAGCACAAAAGCACAGAAATGGCCGCATGTTGACAAATGGATGCCAGTCCAGCTCAACGATGCATGGGAAGAAATTAAGAGAACTTTTTGGTTCTATTATGATGTGCTCAGAGAATGGAGAGGGGAGAGCTCAGATCCCAATGAGTCTTTCATTGACTATCTCCTGACCTTCTATCCTAAATATCTTCAAGGCTGGATAAATCTTGCGGATGAAGGAAAAGTGCAGATAACCGCCTGGTCCATACTGCACCCTCCTCCCCAGCCGAGAATGGGCCGTGTGAATGAGAAAGTCATTGCTCAAGAAATTTCCCAAGACGCCATTCGGTTGGGCCCGACAGGAACAATCGATATCATTAAAAAAGAGATCTTGCTGAAAAATAAGATATTATGGAATGTTCAACCTCAAGTGCCCTGCCGATGAGGTGGAAGATCGAGTCAAGAGCCGGAGAAAGGTAAGAGCAAAATAAGACTGAAGATGAAGACTCAGAAGATTCATGTAATTCTTTTTTTTGTCTTTTTGATTTTGTTTTTCAGATAAGATTCATTGTAACTTGTAACTGTCTACCAATCATCAATGAAACCTTATCATTTATGCTCAAAAGATAATATCTCATTATCTTATTTACATGTCTTTTACTTTTGATATGCCTGTATGTTGTCTCTAAGATTAATTGTTTAGTGATGAATCCTTTGAGAGATTCATTACTGAAGAAATTGTTGGGAGACTCTTTATGAATGAAAATTGTTGGGAGTTATAACCAATCTTGTAATAGGAAAAAAAAAAAACACGAGTATAGGTTAAGTGTTTTGTAACAAGATAGGTTTTGGCATCATCAAAAAGGGAGAAATTGTTGGGAGATGAATTTAATAAAGATTGATTTTGATTAGATCCCAAAACCCCTGAGTATGACATTTTCAGAATAATCTTGATAGTTGAGTCAGAATTCAGTTTTAGAGTATTCAGGATGATATCTGCAAAATGTATAGTCAGCAGATATAGATCAAAGTTAGATTTCGATAGTTTCAAGACTCAAGAAAGTTTTTCAAGAAATCGAAGTTTCAAAGATGAAACCAAGTTTCAAAGGAGAAATTGAGAAATCAAGACTCAAAGGAGAAATCGAGAAATCAAGACTCGCTAGAAATCAAGACTCAAAGATGAAACCGAGAGACTCAAAGATTAAGACTCAAGATATCGGCCAAGATATCGTGAAGACTCGTAAGACTCAAGACACGTACATGTAAGAAGAAGATCAAGAATATCAAGGCACAAGAATTATCAAGACTCAAGAATGCATCAATGCTCAAGATAAAACTCGAATGTTCCGAGGCAATCGAAAAATATCTATCTGAAGGATGCAATACTGAGAAAAACGTGATTCCTTAGAAAAATAGATATTGCCCAATACATTCAAATACAGACAAAAGGAACTAAGACAAAGTGTTGTTAAGATTATATCACTCAGAGAATGTAACCAAAAAGAGCCGTTGAAGTTATCTACCTTTAACTGGAGACAAAAGTCAAAAAGAAGAAGACAGATCAGACATTATCGACATCGACAAATGACAAAGTCTTTGAAAAGATGTCAGAAGTACTAAGTTCCAGACTGCAAAAAGTGTTGACCGACTACATGAAAGGCTATTGCCTAAAACTTGTTAGGGAGTCTCAAACCCTAAATATAACAGTTCTTCACACACCATAAGAGGAAACTCATGAAGCTATCTCTTCCAACTGATAGTTTTTCAAGAGTGACCTTGGTGCCTGCCTATAAATACTTGTGACCATCTACATTGAAGGTTACGGGAAATTTGTAAGCAACTCAAGAGCTCAAACTTATTATTGCAAGTTGAAGCACTCGAAAAACCAAGAATTTCCCAAGTGTTTTATTTCTAAGAGAGCTCATTCCACTATGCCTAGCTTGATAAGATATATCCAAAGCTTAGTTGAGATATCCTAGCCTTTACATTGTTCTTAATTGTAAAGGATATCTCATCCTAGTTGGAAACCAACCAAGAAACCCCAAACCCTTTGTAAGGTAGTTTGAGTGTGATTGTTGGTGAGATTGGAGTTGTAAAGAGTTAGTAAACTACAAGGAGGTAGTCAGAAAACTCTAGAGGAGAAGTGAGTAATCTATCTTGGATAGACATAAAGCTTGTGTGTGTTTTGAGTTAGTAAACTACAGAGGTAGTCAGAAAGCTCAAAATAGAAAGGTTAGTAAACTACAGAGGTAGTCAGAAAGCCTTAGGAAGTGATTAGTGAATTTCTCTGAAGTGATCAGGGAGAGTGGACGTAGGAGCTTGAGTCTCTGAACCACTATAACTTGCTGTGTTCTTTGCTTTATGTTTTGCTTTGATTAACTGTTGCATATCTTGAAACTGAAAGCATATTTTCACTGATATTGGTTGGAATCAATCCTTTGAAGTTGCATCCGAATCGAATCACGCGCCTAATCACGGTTCCATTAAAAAGGAAGGTTTTCAAAGAAAAGCTTAAAACGAGTATAAACTAAGGGCCAACCATTCGCACATCCGGAAGTTTAGAACAGATAGTTACCAAACCGAACTTACTCTTCCGAGGGTTCAAGAAGTTAGTTATCGATCCAGCGACTCGGGATCTCGAAAAACTTCAGGATCGGTTGGGATTATCTCAAGTATCCGAAAGCGATTCAGATCAACATCTCGTGTAGACTTAGACTCAGAGCGATTTGTGCTTCTCAGGACCAAATCATCAGGACAACCTGACCCAAGCTGACCTCAGTAAAGAAAAGTTTTAAAAACACTGAACACTTGTATTCCCCCCCCCCATACACGTGTAAGACTCGTTTACACCGGGACCAACATAAGTCCATTATTTTCAATATTTTTACTAAATATAGTAAAGGAAAAATGCTACTAACTTGTTTGGTACAATTTATTAAAATCATCGTTTTAATATAATAAATTGATTGATATAATTTATATGACAAAGTATAGTGTGAACAAGTTTTACGGTAAAACTGGTTAAGGAGTGTGACTTATATTACTAAAGTGTGTGACTTTTTATTGTAAAGTGTGTGACTTTTTACTATAAAGAGTATTACCCATAAAAGTGAAGGGTGTGACTTATATTATAGCAAAGAGTGTCGTAGTGATAACTGAAGTTTTATTGTAAAGTGTGTGACTTTTTACTATAAAGAGTATTACCCATAAAAGTGAAGGGTGTGACTTATATTATAGCAAAGAGTGTCGTAGTGATAACTGAAGTGTGTGACTTATATTACTAAAGAGTGTGACTTATATTACTAAATTGTATGTCTGTTAAAAAAAAAACCAGTTTCACGGTGAACAAGTTTCACAGCATACCAACTCAATTTATATATGTTGCTTGGTAGGCATAATTTAGTCTTATGAAAGACCTAAAAAAACGAAATACGAACTTACTCCTATGAGATATTCCCCAGCAAAACTACCTCCCTCAAATTTTCATTTCATCTTCGATAAAGTTTGGGAACAAGTTGCACAGTTCAGTGTTAACAAGTTGCATATTTCAGTGCAATAAATTTTAGACGGAACCCCAATTTTTAGTCAGTTTTATTTTAAAAAAGTTATTTTTTGCCAATAATTTTAGTTTTATTTTTTTCTAGCCAAGAGAATGTTTTTTTACCAAATATATCTTATCACTCTTTTTTAAAAAGACCAATTTTTAATGGTGGTACAGACTTAAATAAAATGTGGTACGTGGTGAATTAATGGTAGTACGAGCTTTGATAAAGTGTGGTATGAGTCAAAAAATGGTGGTACAGGCTTAAATAAAATGTGGTACATGAATTAATGGTTGTACGAGCTTAAATAAAGTGTGGTACGGGTGAAACAATGGTGCTACGAGCTTAAGTAAAATGTGGTATGAGATGAATTAATTGTGGTACAAGCTTAAATAAAATATGGTACGACGTGAATTAATGGTGGCACGACCTCAATAGTGTGTGATGCGGAGTAAATTAATAATGATACACCCTTAATAAACTGTGGTACGAGGTGAATTAATGATAATACGAGTTTAATAAAATATGGTACGAGATGAGTTAATGTTTGAATATGGTGTAATATAAGAATGTTGACCGGATGAGGGAGAGAGAAAGTTGTTCTAATTTCTAGGAGAAAAATCCGCTTATATTTTTTTTAATAAGTCATCTATTTTTTTCCTATTTTATTTAATTCTTTTAGTTAATTAAATAGGGGTATAAAGGTCTAAATAATAGTTCTCTTGGCTAGAAAAGAATAAATTAAAATTTAATGACATAAAAGAATATTTACTTTTACATTTGACTATTTATAACTCTACCCCTAAATTTTATAATTCTAAAATTCACTATTGAGTGCATAATGCACCTTGCATACAAAATCTAGCCTAATAAAAAAAATATTTGTAAAAAGTATTAACAAGGATGAATTGATTGGTGTATAAAATGAATATATTTTAATTTTTTGGGTTAATAACAAATTGCGACCTATACTATTATGATTTTTACAAATTGCAATTTTATTATTTTTCTTAACAAAATACAACATGTACTAATAAAAATTGACAAATTACAATCTCAACTCATGTTTTTTTTTTAAATTTCTATTGAATTTCTTCAATTTGATGTTTGATAAAATACTTTTTAGCATTGTGATATATACAACACATCGTTTGTAAGTTTGTAATTATATTTAGCTGGAAAGTTTCACAAAAAATGCATTTCGGGTTGTAATCGATCACTTTTTAATAGTACATGTTGCATTTTGTTACAAAAAATAGTAAAAGTTGTAATTTATAAAAAACAAAATAATACATGTTGCAATTTATAATTAACCCTATTTTTTTTGTCACAGATCATACAATCTTATTCTAAAATTAATTCATTCTAATAAAAGCGTATTCAACCGGAATTTTATTTACCCAAAACAATGAAAATGACGAACAGAAGCGTGTTCAGGCTGTGCATCATTTGAATTTGATGTGGGCCTAAATGCGGTTCCAATTGTTTGATGCTGAGCTCTGGAAATTGACCCAACAATAATTACACAATTCCACAACTTCTATTTAGAAACCAACTATCACTATTCTGGAAAAAGAAAAATAGAAAAACAACGACCATATTTGGTTGACTTTGATTGACATGAGAATCGTTATTAACTAATGAATTGACTTGGAATATCAACACTACTAGGCTTTTATTTTCTCATTTTAAAATGTTCTCTTTTCAAACTTGTATGATCCCTTTTCCCGAAATAAGTTTAATAATTATCTTTAAAATCATATTAATTTCATTTAAAATACACTTGCGTGAGACGGTCTCACTGCAAAACAGAACATAGTTTAAACATGAGGTTTTAACATTTTAAAAAAGACGAATATTAATTTATGTTAATTTATATCTCATCTCATATATGAGACCGTCTTCATACGAGTTTTTATCATTTCATTTTGATCTACAACAATTAAGCATGATAAAATCATAAAAATAGGCCCAATTCTTCGGAAATAACAGTTAGATGCTCCCATTTGCATTGTGCAACAAATGCACAATTAAACTATTTAATTAAAATAATTGACACTGCTCAGTAAAAATAACCAACACAAGTTGGGCATGACCGAATGATAAAATTTGTGGTGATGAGGGGATAAATTCTCGGCAACACAAATTTGAACCCCGTGTAGAACATATTTTCCACTAAAATATTGTGAAAGTTTGAGGGGTGTGCTTGGATGTGGGATTTTATCTCATTTTTCTTCTCTATTTTCAAATTTTCAAAATTCTTAATACTATTTGTTCCCAATTTTCATTACTATTCACTCAATATTTTCAATACCATTAACCTCAATTCTCAATATTATTCACCACAATTCTCAACACTATTACAATGTTAATATTAATATCAAGCATATTTGTATGTTAATAATATTATTAATTATATAAAAATATAATATTTTTATTATACTAATATGAATAATATTAGAGAAATAATTATAAATAATTTGATCCTACATGTAGAATGAATATTTTAAATATTAATAATTAAAATATTATTAATGTTATTATGATTATAATAATATAAATATTCATATTATATATTATCAAATATCAATATAATATTATATTCATATTAAATATTATTATAATACTATTCTCTGTTATAAGAATTCTTAATTTTATTTTTATATTATTAATAATGTCAATAAAATAATATTACTATAAAAAACTATAATTATTACTCCCTCCGTCCTAATCATAATGATATTTTTATTGTTCATAAGGATTTAGTGGAATAGTGATAAAGTGGTGGGGTATGAAGATTTGTTTATTAGTATTTTATATGATAAAATGATAAATTGATGAGTAATTGGAGGTAAAAAGTGTTATTTATTAATATTTTATGTGATAGAGTGATAAAGTAATAAAGTGTGTAAGTAACTTTACTATTATGATTGAGACGAAAATATGGGGTATTTTACATGATTGGGACGGAGGGAGTATTATACTAACTATTTTTGAAATACTAAATAAAGTATTAAAATATATTATTTCAGTATACTAAAAATGTTAATATTATTTATATTTTCTTAATATTAAATGTTTCCATAATATAATACGTAAGTTTAAATAATAATATAATGTTAATATAACTTGAATATTACTATTAGATATCATTATAACATAGATATTGATGTTAAATATATTAGTTAATATTTTTATTATTATTGTAACATCAATATTGATTATTATTTTTTATTAATATTGAAATATTATTTTATTAATTATCAAATTTAAAAAAAATTATTATATTATAATAATAATATTTGGAATGCTGAAAGATATTAATAAATTTTTTATTTTCAAAATATTAATAATATCTTTTAATATAATAAAAATATGATTATATTAATATTATTATTGTAATATATAATAATATTAATATGTTACTAAACTCACAATAAAAATATTATTGCAATATGAATATTAATATTATATATTATTAAAATATTTTTCTAAATATTATTATTATAATATTAATAATTATGTTTTACGTGTATAATTTTAATAGTATTATATTAAAAATTTATTGTTAATACCAACGTTATTACTATTTATAATAATAGTAATATATTATTTTGATATATTTTAATATTAAATTATTAATATTATTATATTATAAAATCTCAATATTAAATGGCAAAGTATAGTGTCAACAAGTTTTACGGTGAAACTGGTTAAGGAGTGTGACTTATATTACTAAAGTGTGTAACTTTTTACTGTAAAGTGTGTGACTTTTTACTATAAAGAGTATTACTCATAAAAGTGAAGGGTGTGACTTATATTATAGCAAAGAGTGTCGTAGTGATAACTGAAGCGTGTGACTTATATTACTAAAGGGTGTGACTTATATTACTAAAGTCTATGTCTGTAAAAAAAAAAAACCAATTTCACGGTGAACAAGTTTCACAGCATACCAACTCATATTAAATATATTGATTATTTTATTAATCAGTACAACATAAATTAAATTTTCATCATATTAATTATTCAAGAGAAAAAAAATCACATTTAATTAAATTATTATTTTTTACAAACATATCACATCAACTTTAATAATTACATTTTTTTCACATCCAACCATACTTTCATTTTTCATAATTATTCATTAAAAACAATTTTTTTTATAAAAATGAAAAATGAAAAAATAATTACACATCCAAGCACGTATGCCCTTTTTTCCCCCTCATTTTAAAATGTTCTCTTTCCAAACCCGTATGACCACTTTTTCCCGAAATAAGTTTAATAATTATCTTTAAAATTATATTAATTTTATTTGAGATACATTTGCACGAGAAAATCTCATGATAAAATTGAGCATTATTTGAACATGTCGTTTTAATATTTTAAAATGAATGAGTATTAATTTATATTAATTTATACGTCATCTCAAATATGAAACCGTCCTCATACAAATTTTTATCATTTCATTTTGATCTACAACGATTAACCATGATAAGATAATGGAGTCCACAATGCATAATCGTAATTTCCATTTTTGACCTTTTCTCTTAGGGGAAGTAACATATTTGGATCTCATAATTCATTTTCTACCCCTTAAAATGCTATATTTTCACTTGTATAAAATGGTTCCTATATTTTCATTTTTAGTAAAATTGAATTGACAAAAATTTGTGTGTATTCGAGTTCATCGTGAATTCGATATTTTTAATGTCAATGTTATGTATAAAATCTATCACTATTATACATAAAAATCATTACTGCTATGCATAAAAATTATCACTGTTTAAAAAATACTTTATATTTTTAAACAATGTTTTATTTAATCTCTCATATATCAGTTGCACCATATAATTAATCAAATAACTGAAGACTTAACTAAAAACTTAAAAGAAGCACGTTAAAATAATTTAATATGCATGCTACTATAGTTGAAACATGCCAATTAATAAAATGATGAATACGCATATGAGATTGGTCCAACTACAAAGGTATCACTTTTGACTAAATCTTACATGCATTTAGGTGCACCGTGTACTTATAATGTATTTTAGAATCGTGCAATTTATTATATTGAAAAGTGCAAATTGTTCGCACTGAATCGTGCAATTGTTAATATAAAAATAATAATTATATAATTTAATATGAATAAATTACACTTCTCAATATAATAAGTTGGACGATTTTAAAATACACTTAATTTTATATTCAGAACAGGATCGCCATTCTAGAGAAAACAACAAGATAAAACCATCAATTAAGCCTTATCCATTGGTATAGCCGTATAGGGCGATTTTTGCCAAGCGCATAACTACCCAATTTAAAAAGCAAGCACATTGGAATAAATACATTTAGATTAAATAAATAAAATTAATTATTAGAAAACGAAAATTTCAGATCAAGATACCCCATTTAAAATTAATTATTAAAAACAGAAAATTTCAGGGCAAAATTAGTGAACAGAGTAATATTCCTATAAACTAGACCTATACATAAACTCTATGAATATTATATGTAAAAACTATCACTATTATGCATAACATTTATTATTATTTAAAAATATAAAATATTTTTTAATAATAATAATTTTTGTACATAACAGTCAAAAATTTTATACATAACAGTGATAATTTTTATATATAATAATAATATTAAAGCATTCGAGTTTAAGTTGACACAATTTTTTGCGTACTGAATAAGGTTTGTCTTGCAATACATCTTCCTTCATCCATTCCAATAAGAAAGTCCCAATTTCTTTTCCAATTTATAACTTGTAATCTCCTTTCTTATTATGAAAACATATACGGTTTAATATAATGAAATTAAATATTATTATTTTGTATTCAATAAATAGATTTCTAACATGAATTTTATAGTAAAATTTTAAACACAATAAAAGAATATTTTATTTATTTGTATGAAAAATGAAAGGAGGACATTTGATAAGAACGAAGAAATACATTATATACTCCCCTAAATAAAAAGAGTAATATATACATACTCTAAAACAAAAGAAGAATTATATTGAATTAAAAAAGTCTTGCAAAAAAATAAAAATAATAAAAAAAACTGTGAATCGGAGTTCATGTGAGATACTTTCCTACTAATATCACCGTTGAATATATATATTATCAATGTTATGTATACATATACAATAATGTTAATGTATACACTCGAAAAAGAGAAAGAGACCTACTCAAACAAATTTTTCTTTTTCGTAAATAAGATATACTTGTGTGCAGAGGTGACATAGACAATAATTTGATAAATACACCCTCCTACCATCTTAATTGAACATTTATTATTTACACGAGTTTTAATTTAATTTTTTTTTATTATTTAAAGAAATTAAATTATTTTTTAATGGAATTAAATGGTAAAGTGATGCATTTGTATAAAATAAATGAGATAAAATTAATTTTAATATGAAAAAATAATGACATATGATATAATTTTTGGGGCTTTTTTTCGCAATGTTCGACCAGAATGAATTTTTAGGATTTTGACCCAATTTCGCCTTTAAATACCTATATGACTCATTTTATTTATTATCACCGAAATATTAGTAAATCTCCTGATTTAGTAGTGTCTCAAAAAATCTGTAATATTTAATTTTATTTTCTCTATAATTTCAGTTTAGATCGTAATAATATTTAAATGTTCGAGAAATATAAATAAAGATAAAATAATTATTTTATTATTATTTATAAAAAAATTCAATTAAATTTGAGAATAACATGTTTTTGCAAATGTTGAAATAAGAGATGGGCCACCATCATTAAACCGCAGAATATTAGTAGAATTTTTAGAACTAGTGTTGCAGAAACTAAAACAACTCCGGTCTCCCAAAAGGAAAAGGTTAAAATAGAAAAGGTTTCAAACTTCAAACCCCTCTTAGAGAGAGAGAGGGAGAGAGAGAGAGTGAGATGGTGTTGTTGAATCATGTATGGACAGGCACAACTGTTCGATATTAGGTTCAAAACTCCAATTTCATTTTTGGATCTGCAGCATGGAGAAGTATTGCGTTCTTCAAGTTTTAATCTCTTCATGATCTGATGGTTTGTCAAATTGTTTCCGTGTCTAATTTTGCTTTTATGGATGAATTTCACGCTCTGTTTTTGGAAGATCTGTGCTTATTTCCACTCTCCCCTGCGACTGTGTATGCGATATTGGGTGATTATAAATTGCGTGTTAATATTTGATTGCAATTGATATTTGGTGCAAAATTTTTATTTAGTGTATGAATTTTGTGTAACTGGAATGTATTTGGGTTTTGGCAATGAAGAGGCTGTCTTGATTATCCTGCATTTAGTGGAATATAAGAACTAGCATTGTTTAATATTGAATTTGGTCGATGCTTAAGACTTATTAGCTTGTTCTTATATATATATATATATATATATATACCATAGTTATGACCTAAGACTTGATTTTGTGGAGATTTTGAATATTTTTATTAGGGCTATAAACGTAAGTCTGTTAATTCTTTGTTCCGATGAAAAACAATGTTAGCTTATTTCAGCTGATATTTCCAACAGCATCAACCAGTCATTTGTTGTAAAGTATGTTAACCCGTATTTGTCAATTTATGTTTATCCAATATCTGCTAATGTGCCTTTTCCTGCCATGGATTCTGCAGGACTCATTTTATTGATTTAACTCTCATACAAAAGTTTGTATTACATATAGGCTCAATTGTCGTAAAAATCTCAACGATGAAACATTTAAGCTTTATTCTAATTGAATGGCTCTTGTGGCAAATTAACTGTATAGGATTATAGATTGTGCGCCTTTTTTGTATTTATTAAGGCGTGCACCTCGCGTGCCTCTGTTACTTTTCAGATCTTCTGACAAAAAAAATAACACCTGAATGAACAAAGAAGAATCTTAGACAACAAAATGGTGTTGAATTTAATCCCATGGTTTTGAAAAAAAAATGATAAAGAAAGAGGAAACTGAGAAACAACACTGCTGCCCCTATACACTAGGTTCTTTTCCCTCTTTTTTACTTTGTGAATCTTATCTATAGTGCTGCTGGCTTTACTTATGATGAAAATGAGAACTAGACTATTGATTAATTATTGTCTTTGCTACTTTTGAAGTTTTTTTGTGTGTCAAACATCACAACTATAGTGTTTATTTCATGCTTACAGTATGTTCTAATGTTCAATAGTCGACTTTTGGGTATGTGACTTATTTGGTACTGAACTTTATTTCATAGGGCAATATGTGTCAAATATGTTAAATTAATGTATATATGATGTTTGGTGAAAAAGGACAGGAAGACGCTAGGACCCTTCTTGTAAACTATGTATAAGACGCTTGATATTTATACTAATATCCAGTTATAGTTTTTGTAAACTATGATCTTTATCTGATTTTCCTGCCATGGGATTCTGCAGGGCTCATTTTATTGATTTAATTATCATTTGAGACAAATGATCATTTGAAGTCTACTTCTAATTGCTGCTGAAATGGTCTTCAGTAAACTCTCAGAGCTCATTTCTTCTGCAGCATCTCGTTTGCCTGCCCCAAAAGCTTCTGTGCTTTCACATAAACCACCTGGATCTCTCCAGGGTTATACTTTAACCAGCCCAAAGAAGAACACTAATTTGAGACTATCTTCTTCCCTCCAAGATCTGTCTTTTTATAACCAACAAGATCCAGAAGGTCTAAGCCCTCCATTGCTGCAAGAAAATGGTGGGTCCAGTTTTTCTAAGGAGAAGGTATCGTTAACTTCATCAGGTAGGAAGAAATGGGGGCGAGTAATCTTAGTCCTTCTCTGTTTATTGTTGTTCGCTTGTCTTTGTTTCACGCTGCTATTTCTTTTCTCAAACTGGTCCAAAGGAACGTCCAAGTTTTACGTTGTGGTTGATTGTGGTAGCACTGGGACCCGCGTTTATGTATATCAGGCATCGGTGAATCACAAAGAAGATGACAATCTTCCTATAATACTGAAATCATTACCCGAAAGTTTCCAGCGAAAATCAGGTTCCCAGATGGGGCGAGCTTACAACCGAATGGAAACAGAGCCTGGATTCGACAAATTAATACATAATATATCTGGGTTAAAGAAAGCAATTAAACCCCTTATCAAATGGGCTGAGAAACAAATTCCTGAAAATTCACATAAGACGACTTCTCTTTTCCTATATGCTACAGCCGGAGTTCGAAGGTTGCCGAAGTCGGATTCCGATTGGCTTCTGAATAACGCTTGGTCGATTCTAAAGAGTTCGCCTTTTTTGTGCAAAAAGGAGTGGGTAAAAACAATAACCGGCATGGAGGAAGCTTATTATGGATGGATAGCTTTAAACTATCATACGGGTGTTTTAGGGTCCGTTCCTAAAAAGGAAACATTTGGTGCACTCGACTTAGGTGGGTCATCTTTGCAAGTTACATTCGAAGGTAAGCGAAATGACCATAAAGAATCGAGCTTAAAGTTGAGCATTGGGCCTGTTAACCATCATCTCAGCGCCTATTCGTTGGCTGGCTATGGTCTCAACGATGCATTCGACAAATCTGTTGTTCATCTTTTCAAGAATCTTCCTCAGATAACGAACGGGAAAGTTGAAATCAAGCATCCATGTTTGCAAAATGGTTACAAAGAGACGTATATATGTTCAAATTGTGCATCTACTCAGCTAGAAGACGGGAGTCCTGCTATAGAAAAGAAAAGATTCGGTAAAGGAGGAAAAAAAGCTGGCATTCCTGTTCAGCTTATTGGCGCCCCTAAATGGGAGGAATGTAGTTCTCTGGCTAAAGCTGCTGTCAATTTGTCTAAATGGGACGATCGTAGTCCAGGAATCGACTGTGAGTTGCAACCCTGCGCACTCTCTGAAAATCTACCTCGCCCCGTTGGCCAGTTTTACGCAATGTCTGGTTTCTACGTGGTGTACCGTTTTTTCAACTTGACTTCTGATGCTACTTTAGACGATGTATTAGAAAAAGGCCATGAATTTTGTGACAAATCTTGGGATGTTGCTAGAAAGAGTGTTCCTGCTCAACCTTTTATAGAAGAGTACTGCTTTAGAGCACCATATGTTGTTCTTCTCTTGAGAGAAGGATTGCACATTACTGATAGACAGGTAACTGTGGGCTCAGGAAGCATCACTTGGACACTTGGCGTTGCTTTGTTTGAAGCTGGGAAGGCATTTCCTTATGGCAGAAAATTTTACAGCTATCAGACATTGAGGGTTAAGATACACCCCTTGGTACTTTTTGCCATTCTGTTTGCTTCATTCTTCGTCCTTCTTTGTGCATGTTCGTGCATTGGCCATTGGCGGATTCCTAAGATTTTTCGAAGGTCGTATCTCCCTCTCTTCAGGCATAATAATACGACGTCCACGTCGGTGCTCAATCTTCCAGCTCCTTTTCGGTTTCAGCGCTGGAGTCCAATTAATACGGGTAATTTTTTTTTTATAAATTTTGCTATAGCTCAAGGATAAATATAAAAACACACAGTAGATTTGATAGCTTAAGGATATTTTATACCATGAGGTTTGGCCTAAATACAGAAAAAAAATTATCTCTTTCAAAACATAATATATACAACCCTAGACAAAAAAAATCTACAACTTGCCCTATTAAGGGGATTATTAGAAGAAAAATTCAAACCTGAAGGAGGTGATTGTAATACCTCAAGGGCATGTTTGATTTGGGATTTAATGGATTTTGAAATCTGGATTTCAAAATCTTTTGGGTTTCAAAATTTTAATAAGTAGTAATGGTGTGTGTTTGTTTTGAGATATAAGTAGGGTAGAATTTAACTTTATGTAAAATTGATGTGTAAGAATGTGATTGTATTATTATCTTATTTGTTGGTTTTAGTTCTTATGATTTAATGATTGTGCAATGACTAGTGTGTCATTGGAAGTTGTGTGGGAAAAAGGGTGTGGAAAATGAGAAATAAAAGAATAATGGGAAAAAAAAATCATATTTGTATTAATGAGTCATTGGGAAGAGTGTGATGGAGAAAATGTATGGTAAGACGTAGTATTAGGTTTCTTAAACCGGATTCTAAATCCCAAAGTATAACCATATTTAGATTTTGAAATCCCAAATCCGGTTTTGTAATCCCAAATCAAACATACCCCAAAGATTTTTTCTATAATTAGATCAAACCTCGAAAGTAACTTTTGTAATTTGCCTTTACTTAAATCTCATACGTTGCTTTTATTTATTTATTATTATTATTATGATTTAGGGGATGGAAGGGTTAAGACGCCACTGAGTCCTACAATTGCAAGTACTGAGCAAAGACCATTTGATGCCAGATTTGGTTTTGGTGGTGGAGGCATTCAGTTCGGTGAAACGTCCTTGTATTCTTCTTCGAGCAGTGTGGCACATAGTTTTTCTTCAGGTAGCTTAGGACACATGCAATTTGACAATAATAACCTCAGTTCCTCCTTCTGGACCCCAAATAGAAGCCAAATGCGCCTTCAGAGTAGGAGATCCCAATCTCGAGAGGACCTCAGCAATTCAATTGCTGAGTGACACCTGCGGAGGGTCTAAGGATGCTCGTGAGAAATAAACTTCCGTTGAAAGATCCATTGCATTGATAAGAAAACAATTCTCCATTTGACGAGGGCTATGTAGTCTTTTACTACCATCTCTTCTTTGCTAGGAGCTGGGGGGAGAAGAGAGATGACGATAGTTGAAACACAAGCCTAAAAGTTAAGCTCTTTGAGGTTGTTATAAACAGGCTTCGAGTTGCCAGTGAAGCTTTGACAATGGCTGAGGCACAAGAGTGAGTTACTACTGAAAGTGTTGCTGGGAATTATTGGTCTCTCTTGTGATAAATTAACGAAAAACGGGATGTTGATGCTGACGATGAAGAAGCAGTTTAAAGAGGTGATTCAGGAGGAAGAGTCTGGTGCGAGATTCTTTTGTCCTACAAGAATTTTGTGAACTAACTTTAGGACATTGTTCTAATATATTCAACTTATGATACATATATCTCTGCTGTTAGTTGTATAAAATGCAAGATGATTGAATGAATAGAGAAACATTCGTTTAGTTCACCTTTTTTTTTTTTTCTCGAGGCACACTTGTATGAGACGGGAAATACGTTGGACATTGACGTTTCAACACTTTGGGAGGGGTGGGTGTGATTTGTGTTAAATTATACTTGTCTCATGCATGAGACCGTCTCATACGAGTTTTTGTCTTTTTTTTCTCTCACCCCCTTCTGTTTTTGTCTTCTTTTTATGTTTTAGAATTCAGTGAACTTGTTTAGTTAAAGAAGCTGATGAATATTTATGAGAGTGCAGAAATCAGAATGGATTTATTATGTATAACATGGCAGTCTTTATGCCTGTGCTCTGGTTTTATAAATTTATTTATTTAACGTATGGTTTTTTAAAAATAATAATTTCTTATGTAGAGTAAATTCTATATTTTTGTTTTTAGAATTTTACAATAAATAAATAAATATATATACATATTACATACTTAGAACAATTAAACCAGCCATTAATCTGTTTGAAAGAACTCCGGGCCAGACCAGTAAATTATATTGAGACCAACGTGAATCTTATTATATAAAAGGAGATTATCTTCAACTAGCTTTTGACACGTATCAATTTCGATTTTTAACATGTGTCGTTTTTCTATTGCCAAGTGTCACCCTTTTTTTTTCCGCCATGTGTCACATATATTTTTATTTACTTATTTTTTAATAAATTAATAAAATTCATTAGTTAGAACTTAAATGAATTTCGCACACATTCATTTGTAACCGTTTGATTTATGACCAAGGCAAAAACGCTTTATTTCTTCTCGATGTGCTCTCTTCCTCTCCCATCATTAAGATATAAATCGAAATTGAGATGATCTTCCAATACCCATAAGTCCTTTCACCGATCTGCTCCAGTTTCTCAAAGCAATCCACCCTTCAAGAGCCACCACATTCTGCCTCTGACTCCCATTCCGCCAATCTTTATAGAGACCCTAGCCGCCTCGATTGGAATTGAGTTTCGAAATATTTTTAAGTTCACACTGTGCAGACTTATTTTTTGGGGGGTTTGATTACTTGGCTTGGATTTTTAAGAGCATTCACTTTATACTTTTTTTTTTAAAATTTAGAACTTTAATTTATGCAAGGACGACGTAAAAAGACATAATCAGTTAATTGCAATTGGGATATGTGAACTGATTACATTTTGTTATTCGCAAGTATATTTTGGTTCTCCCAATGCTATGAGTTCTAATTTCTTAATGAGAAAACTTGCACCATCAAAGTTCATCTCTGTCTGATGACAATCTGCTATTTAATGACAAATTAACAATAGCTTCATTTGCTACTCTCAGGTTTGTGAATAAAAAGTTTACAAGGTCCATGCTTTCTTTCAACTGGCATGATGATGTAAATGCAATATCTATGGAATAAAACCATACTAATACTGTTCAGGATCAAAGCTAATACTATGGAGTTACTCTTCAGCACTGACTGGTTCAGGAGGGTTGTTCAGGTCCACTGAGTTCTTCAGGATAATAAAAGTCTGCTGAGTGGTTCAGGGTGGTGAAACCTGCTGAATGGTTCAGGACGGGAAAGTCTACTGAGTTTCTCAAGATGGAAATAAGCTCTGAGTTTGTTAGTGACCAATATTAAAAGCGGGCGAAGAAAAGATACAAAGTAGTTACACGCGCCGGATTATGTTACAGGTTGCTAGGGGGTTTGGGTTCTATATATAGTGGTGCTTAGTCATTGATTAGAGAGTTGATATACTTGAAAACTTTATAAAGAGATATTAGAGAGAAATCATACGGGAATCATTGAGAGAGCATAGTTTGATTAGAGATTCAAAGTTCATAATCACATCGATTAGAACTTAGTGGATGCTCTAGAGTTGAGCGGATTGTATCTTGTATTCTTTGATTGAGTGATAGTGATATCTTCCCTGATCCTCCGTGAATGTAGATCATCTTGATCGAACCATGTAAAATCGTTGTTGCGTTCTTATTCATTTGTGTTATTAATTTTCTGGTAATCAGTGCTAAGTGTATTAGTTGCAGATAGAAAAGGTATTAGTTGATTCAACTCTTGAACTAACAAGTGGCGCCGTCTGTGGGAAGAGAATTCAACTATGACAATATCGATGAAGCTGGACGTGGAAAAGTTCACAGGGAAGAACCGACTTCGGGCTGTGGAAAATAAAGATGAGAGCTCTTCTCATTCAACATGGATTGGTGGAGGCTTTCAATTCAGCAACTGAATGGTCTTCTTCTGGTAACCAGGTAAAGAAGGATGAGATCCTCATGAAGGCACATAGTGCATTTATTCGGTGTTTGGGGGACAAACCACTCAGAGAAGTAGCTAAGGCAAAATTTGCCATAGAGGTTCTTCAAAGATTGGAGGAATTGTACCAAACGAAGTCAGTTACAAACAAGCTCTATGTTAAGCAGAAACTGCATGCCTTCAAGATGACAGAGGATAAGAATCTTGGTGATCAGCTGGATGAATTCAATTGGTTGGCAGATGATCTGGAGAATCTTGAAGTAAAACTTGAAGATGATGACAAGGCCTTGATGCTCTTGAATTCTCTGCCCAAATCCATGGAAAATTTCAAAGATGCATTGTTGTTTGGAAGACAGGGTCAAGTCAGCTATGATGATATTCAAACTGCACTGAAGACCAAGTTCCTGCATATTCATGTTGACATGAAACAAACTAAAGGCATAGCTGAAGGCTTGAATGTGAAATTCAAGAAAGGAAAGAAATCATTTCAGAAGAAGAAAAATCAAGAGGTAAAGGGGCAAAATAATACTCAGAAGACTCCTGCAGATTGAGTTGAGAAGAGGAAGTGCTTCCAATGTCACAAATCTGGACACCTGAAGAAAGATTTGTTGGAATTTAGAGGCACGTAAACACGTGATACATGTGCAGCGGAAATAAACAGTTCACCAACAACGAAAATATAATTGCATAAATGATTACAATAATCATAACGAGAAACCTTAAAGTAATTCGATAGCAGATTTCTCAACTATGGTATCCACGTAATCCCCGTGAACAGATCTGCGCAGATTTGTCAGCGTTGAATCTGAGACGGAATTTGCTAGGAAAATTCATATTCTAGATTTTATGGATAAACTAGGTTTTCTTGTTGTAATAAATAATGAATCCCGGGAAGTCTTATATATAGGGAGAGACTAGCTTAAATCTTAAGCTATCTTTATTAGGAAGATAATTCCTAATCTTGCAAAACAAATCTCAAAGATATGTTTTTCCCTACTGATATTTTCCTGCAATAATATTCCATAATATTATTTGGGATTCCTATTTAATTAAATCTAATTTAATTAAATAGTAATAATAATTAATTCTAAATTAATATATTATTAATTCTCCATAAATTAAATATTAAATCCAATTTAATACTTAATCAACCAACTATAATCCGTACACTGGAGTTACTTGTTGTGTGATCCATAGGCCCTCATATATCGAGCGATTAGTCAAACTAACAGTCTTAATTGAACCCTAGACAATAAATCAGACATTCTCAATATATGAGGTACGTTGCGAAAAACGTGCAACTACCTATAACTGTAACATGGACTATTGCAATTTCCTCCTTTCAAACACGAATACTCGATTAGTCTTGAACATGATGAAGTGTCTATTCAAATAACTTAATCAATTTATCTCCAATCACTAATTGATCATTTATGTCACACTTGGCCACAAAGTCCAAGTTGACGTGCATTGGCCAATGACTTTGATCCAATTATGATGAGAAGATGAGTATTCTCTCTAAATCCACTTTGAGGAATGAATCATTTTCTTGGCTCAACTACCACGCACATGCATTTCGTGATGAACCCAATCCAAGCCATATCTACCCACAGACGGGTGTAAGCGTCGGTCATGGTCAAAGTTCATCACTCCACACATGTCGTGCGTATTGATCTCAAGTCAAAGGAGTATCGCATCGCTCCCACTAACCGAGACACCCGTAGACAAATATAGTGGAACTACATCAAACGGTTGCTCGGATGGGTATACCAATACCCTCTAAGATATTTGTGCATACATCATGAGTTACCTAGTATCTCGTAGTAAGTGAGATCTTACTACACTCTCTAAGAGTATGATGCAGATCACACACCAATCTCCATTGCATCATCAATATTTCATTCTTGATGATCCTCGATCGGGGCTATTTGAGAATCATGCTTAAGTCATTTGAGTTCTCACTTCACTCAATGACAATAGTGATTCAAGGGAATACAGATAAGAACAAATGCAAACAATCAAACATAATATTCTAATGAGTATGATGCCATATATTTAATATTAAATAAATAATAATATTAAACCAACACTGAATATTATCTGAGTATTAAGTCCTTACAATAGATTGTCTTTAGGACACTAACACTAACAATCTCCCACTTTTACTAGAGCCAATCACCTACATGTCTAACCCCTAGACCATCAAAATGTCTAGTGTGTACATGAACACTCAAAGCCTTGGTGAACGGGTCAACGAGATTATCCTCCGTGGGGACACATTCTAACTCTATCTCTCCTCTAGCTATTATCTCTCTTATTAAGTGAATTTGATGGGGGCTCTGTTCTGCTGGGAAATGATCAGGCATGTCAGGTTAAAGGAAGTGGCTCCATCAAACTGAAGACGTTTGATGGAGTAATGAGGATACTCACAAATGTGAGGTTTGTTCCAGAATTGAAAAGAAATTTGATTTCGGTTGGATCTTTGAATCTACTGGGGTATGAGTTCAATACCAAAGATGGTTTCATTCATGTTACAAAAGAAAGAAGGATTGTCATGAAAGGCAAGAAGGAGAATGGGCTTTACATTCTTCTGGGAAATTCAGTTTCAGGATCTGCAGATGTGACTATGTCAAATCTTGATGCTAACCTATGTCACAAGAGACTTGGACATATTGGTGAAAGAGGGCTGAATGAGCTAGCCAAGAGAGAGGCATTTGGAGAAAGCAAGACAGTGAAACTAGAATTCTGTGATCACTGTGTGTTGGGAAAAGCAAAGAAACAAGCCTTCAGGAAAGGTGTTCACAACACACAACAACCTCTGGATTACATACATTCTGACATTTGGGGGCCATCAAGAATTGAAACTCATAGTGGAGGTAAATACTTCATGTCTCTGATTGATGATTATAGCAGGAAAGTGTGGGTGATTATCTTAAAGCACAAGTCAGATGCACTTCAGAAATTCAAAGAATGGCAGACAGTACAAGAAAACAAGGAGGGGAAAACACTGAAACATCTGAGAACAGACAATGGTTTGGAGTATGTTTCTGAAGAATTTCAAAAGTATTGCACTGAGAAGGGTATCACTAGGCATAGAACTGTTCCAGCTAATCCACAAGAAAATGGATTAGCTGAGAGGACGAATAGAACTATTCTGGAGAGAGTTAGATGCATGCTAGCTGATGCTCAGATGCCTAAGATTTTCTGGGGGGAAGCTGTGTCTACTGCCTGTTTTCTGATTAACAAGTCACCCTCATCTGCTATAGAGTGCAAAACCCAGATGAATTATGGTATGGGAAACTCTCTGACTATTATAGTCTGACAGTGTTTGGATGTTTGGCTTTTGCTCATGTCAGACAAGATAAACTTGAGCTAAGGGCATTAAGATGTGTATTTGTTTGGTATCCAAGAGGTGTGAAGGGGTACAGATTGTGGTGTATTGAACCTGGTCAGAGGAAATACATCATTAGTAGAGATGTGACTAGGGGTGGACGGTACGACATACCGAAAATTTTCTCGCCATACCGTTATCGTACAGAAATTATCGATACCGAAAAATTTCATACCGTTGTCGTACCAAAAATTCGGTATACCGAAAATTCGGCATACCAAAATTTTTGGTATGTCAATATTACATACCAATATCGTACCGAAATTTCAGTATATACCGGTATACCGATTTTTTTTTGGTATACCAGTATATTTTTCTAGTATACTGGAAATTTTTTCCGATAAACCAAAATATTTTGGTATTTCGGTATACCAAAATTTTCTATATTTTCATACCGTTATCGTACCAAAATTTTCGGTACGGTACCATACCGTACCAAAAATTTCGATATACCAAAAATTTCGATAAAATTGATATTTTTCGGTACGGTAAGTGCGGTATAATGGTATTTTCGGTATTTTCTCCACCCCTAGATATGACATTCAATGAGAATGTTATGAGAAACAAGCACAATGGACCAGTATAGGATGTTGATGGAAACTTAACAGATGATAGTCATTCAGTTGAGGTGGAGCCTGTGTCAGAACAGACAGAAACTGGGGCTCACATCAACAATGACCCAGAACAGGCTGAAGAAGATGATCAGATGGATCTGGATCAGAATGAAGACAATCAGAATACTGGTACAGAAGGTTTTGATCCCAAAAATTATAGCCTTGCCAGAGACAGACTCAGAAGGCAAATACATCCTCCCACCAGAGTTGGACATGCGGATATGATGTCTTATGCTCTTGTCACTGCAGAAGAAATAGAGTATCAAGAGCCTCAAAGTTATAAAGAGGGCATTTCAAGTAAT